>ML838224.1:24459-44607 GCA_009831015.1 Picea engelmannii | reverse complement strand
TATACGGCTTTACCTTTACTTGAATGAGTGATTTGATATATTGATAGAAGGTTACAAGAAAGACTTGGAACACATAATACATTATTGAAATGACCACTATCTACTTGAATTGTTCTAGGTCCTACAACACTAAGAGATCTATCATCACCAACAGATATTTTCTTAGTGTTACATTCATTTAGAGAAGAAAATATGTCTTTATCCTTAGCCATATGATAAGATGTTCCATAATCAATAAGCCACTCATCAGAAGAAGAAGTAGAAATTGTATTGAAGGAGAAATCATAAGTAGAAAGTGCTTGTCCATGAGAAGAAGAAGTAGAATCAATATTGATTTTGTGCTTCTTCATCGTTGCTTCTAAACCTTCCATCTTCTTGAAACATTTGGACTCATCATGACCATATTTATCACAAAAGTTGCAATGTCTATCAGTATTCTTATTTTTATATTTTGTTCCTTTTTCACCATTAGGAGTTGCAGTTGTCTAAGTGGAATTGGGACCCTTATGTTGTTTGTTGTTGTAGCGAGGATGTTTCTTCTTGGGATTCTTGGGTTTATCTTTCTATTGGGAAACTAAGGCTTTGTTAGAGTTACTTGCAGTGTTGATCACTCCAAGTTATACAAGCTTATCTTCCTCTCTAATCAAAGAAGCACAAAAGGACTCAAGAGTAGGTTTTTTATAAGTTGTCCTTAGAGCCTCTCTCATGGCATAAAAGGTAGATACAAACACTGAATATGCACTACCTAGCTTGGAGAGAATAAGATAGATGCAACACTCTTTCTCCATCTTTATCTTATATTCCTCACATAAAATTCTGAGTTCTTTAAACTTAGATAGATAGTCTCCAATGCAAGAAAAATCACTTGGATTTAAAGTTAGTACTTGATTTTCTAATTGTTGTGCTCAAATAATATTGAGTTTACCAAACACAGTTTCAATCTTTTCCCAAGATTCATTGGGGTCATCAATTTATTTAAGGTGGAACCTTAAATCAGGAGAGATGGACATTTTGATTAGTCCAAGTGTTGCATCACTCATATTATCCCATTTGAATTTCTTATCAGCATCAGTGGGTTCTTTTTCGTTTCCCAAGGTAATCTGTTACAAGCCTTTAATTATTAATAAATATTCCATATAATATTTCCATTGGAAGTAGTTGGTGCTAGTAAGCAAAAGATTACTGGAAGAAGCCATATTAAATATGTAGATAATATGGATTTAAAAACTGAAATTGATGATTTGGATGGAAAGATCTCGAAAAAATATGCCGTTTAAAAAATTGGCACTAAAAATGGACTTCGGATGTGAAAGTTATGCCCTTTTAAAAAAAAAAGGCATAAACGATAACCAAAGGACCACATGGTGATGTAAGTTGCTTTATAAAGTGACCCACTTTTATAAAACGAAGTGGGGATCACTTTTACAATGAAATTACTTTACAAAAGAAAAGTTGCATGCAAAATACATAACTCTAAAATAAAGTTTTAAAGCTACTTATAGTGATTCACTTTTATACTTGAAGTGAAATACACTTTACAATGGAGCATGAACTTTTTCAAAAAAAGTAACAAAAAGAGAGATTTGAACTCAAGACGTCTTACTTAATAAGGTAACTTTTAACCAAATGGGTTAGAAAAACATATTGTATTGTTTAGAGAGAGTATTGGGGGTGTTGTTGTTGTTGTTGTGGAAGACGACCTTGGAGAGCGTGCTAAAAAAAAACTCTTTTCACATAAGAATTTTTTTTATCTTCTCAATGACAACAAGGGTTAGATATCGGTTAACTTACCTGAGAGATGCACCTTTTCCTATATGTTTATGATTTTCCGAGATCGAACAGGGCGCGGGGAAAAAGAATACACAGATCTAAAAGAGTAGAAACCTGGAAACAAATAATATAAAACTGAAATAAAACCAAAAATAATACTCTACAAAAATTTAAAAAAATTGTATTTAGTCTTTATACCTCCAGATCTTATTGAAATGGTTGTATCTTGGGAAAACATAAACCTTTTAGAGTGAAACTAAGAGTGTTCCTAAATGAAATGAGTGATAAGGATGCAATGGAATAGTCCTCTTAGCCCAAAAATGTACGGAAATGACATAAAATGGAGATGGGACAACTCGGCTTCACGATCTCGATCTACAATAGGAGCGGGTCTTCAAACAGGCTCTGAAACCATGTTCGACAACACAGGTATTCCAACAAAGGATGAAAACCTTTAGTAACTGCTCACACAACTAGATCAAATATCAACACACCGATGTTTTGATGTGGTAAAAACCCTACAGGGAAACATCCACAACCCCAACCAACGCAGCCACTTGGAGCAGTTTATTAATGCAAAAGAAAAAGATTACAGAGAGATTTTACAAGAGAGTTTCTCAAAATCGATCATCGGCAAATGAACCTCCATGCTATTTAAATAGATATCATGGACCAATCGGGTGTTGATCCATGGATCAATGGTCGTTAATATCGAGGAGAATATGAACCATCAGATCATTCTATGTCGGGAACATATTGTGACCGTCGGATTTCCTAACTACAAATGCATACTACTGCATACTAAAGAAACATACTTTTATCTAATGACACATTAGACCAAGTAGATATTAACTAACTCCTAAGTGTCTAAATATCCTAACAATAACATCACACATAGAGGGGGTATTTTTTTTCAAAAAGAGATAATATATATTACTAAGCTTGCAGATAATATTTCATATCACTTCACATGTTTTCCTTTTTTTTTCTTGAATCATAGTCTTATTTCGACAATGTAAGAACATATCGATTTTATTATATAATCTCTAGGAATAATGACAAAACATTATTACTTTTTAATGAACAAGGTTTGGTCTTTTTCAAGATCTGTATCCAAGTATTTTTCTAAAGTTTTCCACTTTAATATGACTTAACTCAATGCATTGAAGTCAACTCCAATGACTTCATATGATAATTCTTGAAAAGAAAAGTTTGAATGATTCATATACTTGGTAATCAAAGTCAACATAATTCACTTTGACATATTTTAAAGCCATCATTTTAAAATTTATTGAATGAGTTAAAATTAAAAGGTTAATGATCACTAAGTGCAATGAAAGTTATAAAATATTAGTGCTGATATGTTTCCAGGTTCTCCTTGCAAATCTTTGGTTTGTCTTTCTTCAACCTCAATAATAGGTTTCTTTTTCTTTAAACTAGTATCAATCTATTTGGCTTGTATTATGGACCAAAGTTACTTCATTTTTAAAGGTTATGGGCTTTTCATCACCATTAACATTAACCCAACAATGCATTAATTATCTTTAAATTAATTCAATAGAAATTTGTTGAGGCTATGGGACTCTTGGGCGCCACTAAAAATAAACTAATAATGTTTTGATTCACTTTAACTTGCCTCAATGAAAATTTGATTCACTTTAAATTGCCTTAGTGAAATTCACAAAGGCTAAAAGATGAATGTAAAGCCTTTTTGAGGGATTAATTTCACCTTATTATTCTATTATGGGATGCTTTGTTGCTACATATTCTAGTTGCCAAATGTGCTATTTGGCAATAAGTTACAACATCTCATATATGAATCTTGCACATAGTTGTTTGAATCTTATTCTTTTAGGGGTTGCTTACATGGGGTCATTACATGGGGTCATTACATCACATTTTCTTGGGATTTGATGGTGTGTATCTATTAAGATACATGTACATATGTAAAAATGCATATTACCGTTGACAGATACTTGCATCTTCGTTTCTCTTCACCTTGTTTAGTTAGTTGTCCTTCATTTATAGAGACTTAACCAATGCTTCTTTAATGTTATCTCTCCATGTAATATGTCAATGATTATTTGTTCAAATGATTGATGTGGGTTGTATTTAATCAAATGTTAGCTCTCCCTACAATGTGGCAATGATTATTTGTTCAAATGATTGATGTGGGTTGTAGTTAATCGAATGTTATCTCTCCCTACAATGTGACAACGATTATTTGTTCAAATGATTGATGTGGGTTGTAGTTAATCGAATGTTATCTCTCCCTACAATTGAGTCAATAATTATTTGTTCAAATTATTCATGTGGGTTGTAGTTAATCGAATGTTTTCTCTCCCTACAACGTGTCAATAATTATTTGTTCAAATTATTGAAGTGGGTCGTAGTTAATCAAATGTTAGATCTCCCTACAATCTGTTAATGGTTTTATATTCAAACGAAAAATGTGCCTGTTTTTCAATTCAAATAAGAGACATGGAGATATCATTGGCTATGTTTCTTTTAGCTCTTAATTTGGATCTACATCTAGATTTTGGACTAGCTTGGCTATGTTTCTTTTAGCTCTTAATTTGGATCTAGATCTAGCTTTTAGACTAGCCCAGTTTCAATTTACACCTCTTGGGATTTGCCTCTTTCCTTTGTTTCTCTTACTGCTCTCTTATGGTATATATTTTGTCCTTTGCTATATTCCCCACTTCTCTACTTGTCTTTTTCCTTGTTTGTGCTCTAGGAATCTCTACCTATGATATGCCACAAGATCGATTCAATGAATAGACGAGTGAGAACACCACAATGAAACATATGCTATGGTGTGATTAGGACTAATGCATGAAACCAATGAAAACATTGAGTGTATTCAATGCATGCATGAGTTGTTTTTGTTTTAACAATGTCAATGTTGTGGCATGGGAGGTAATGGTGCTTGGGATCCTTGGTAATGGTTATTTCAAGGTCATGCGACCCTATTGTTACCTCCATTATTTTTACACAATGGCATAGGAAATTGTTAGCTAATCAACAATTTCCCTATGTAATAGTACTATCAAGTGGTAGATTAAATCCCCAAAAGTGAGTATTTATTTATATAATCAGAACATGCAATAACATATCATGTTTCCAAAAATACGAGTTGATGAAAATATTAGCACTAACAAATTTGAATCATATGCTTTTATATATCTCAATGCAATCTCTTATCCCATCTTGTTGTTTAGTACTCTATTGATTAATTGGGTTGGTTGTCATTGATTTCAACCCTTGAAGCAAGTCCGCTAGCAAATTCCTATAGCCCTAACAGTATGGTTAAGGGACTTCACTTTGATTGATGTATAATGGTATGAATTTTAATATATTTTCATGTAAGACTATTCTATATGTATAGTACATGTCATGCCATTTCCGGTGATATGTGGAACACCATATAACTCCTCACGGTTAGAGAGTTATGGCCTTGTGAAGTTGGAGAACCCTCACGAGTTATCTAAAAGGTCAAAGAAGTCAAAATTATTCTAGAAGCTCCTAGAAGAAGTTGACTAGTCAAATGAGTAAAACTAAGAGTTAGTCATGGGTTAAGTTGTTGCAATAAGAAAATAATTAAAAAGAAATTAGTTGCAACTAGAAGTGGAGAATTTACTATTTGTATCAAAGTGAGTTAGAAGTGGACATGTGGTTAGAAGTGGGTCAGCCCTAAAAGAAATAAATTGAGTTAAGTTGGTTAGAAGGTAACCCCTTGAGGAAGCTACATGGAAGTATAAATAAGAGAGAGGATCTCCTATTAGCAGCTACTAAGCACATTTAATATCTATTATTTTGTAAGGTTTATTACAGGTACTCATTGATATATATGAAGTTGCGCAATTCTGAGGTAGCATGAAGGGTTGACGGTGAAAGTTTTGGAATTACAGAAAATACTGAAAAAAACCCTTGTTTTTTAGGTGTATGCGAGATACAGTGGAGAAAGGTGCATATGTATGTGGGATAGCAGTATAATAGGGAGCGTACATGAGGGTAAATCCTAGAACATTGAGAAGATGAATATGTCAAGACTCTAGAGTTTGAAATTAAGCTCCCATGAAGGTCTACAGTGATCAAGTACATCTGATCTATCTACTAGTTCAAAAGGTATGTCTTATTTCTATGAGTAGTTGGATTTTTTTTGTATACATGAGAAATGGTTATGGGGGTTTGAGGATATTCCTTAGGGAGATTAGTGGTTGACTGGGACTTTCTGTACAAGTCATATCTACAGGAATACAATGCTGGTATAATCAACAGTTATCATTTATACATCTTGTTAGAGTTGAGGCACGTATTGTATTTATTGGCATATGGTTAAGGGTTTTTTTGGTACATGGTTGAGAGCTTGTATTTGTGAAGTGGTTGATGTATTGAGAGGTTGAATATCATAAATGGTTTGATGTCTAGTTCATGTGAGGGTTATTATACATGTTCATGATTACACACACTTGTATTGCACATGACTAGAGAGATATAGATTCTTTGGGTAAATTATATGTATGAGGATGTATGCATAGGGCACAGTTATAGTTTGGACATAGTGAAATGTTGCAGGTTGATGTGAAAGAGGCTGTAGAGGGTTAGAACTTTTCATAAGAGAGAAAAACCTAGTTTTCAAAAGTCATATGTAGGTTGTAGCACAGATAGGTCACGTACATATGTGAGTTGCAGTATACATAGGGCATGTACATACACGTGCTGCAAAAAAAATAGGTCATGTATCTGTTTCTTTTGGTTGGTACAGGCTCAGTTCAGGTACAGGTTTATTACAAGGAAGTGGTACAGGTTGGTTATAGGTTAGTGGTACAGGTTGCTACAGGTTTGCAATGGTATATCTTATAGTGACAATGTGGCAGTGGTTTCTTCATTTGACACTTATATTTTAGGGTGGGAAGATGAGGCAAGGATAGGTGGTTGTAGCCACCTTTTGGTCATAATTGTAGAACATAGGGGGTTGTAGCCTCCTTCTGGTTGTAGCTAGAGAATTAGGGAGTTGTATCTTCCCTCAGGTTGTAGCCTAAAAATATAGTGGGTCATAACCTCCTTCCATTTGTAGCCAGAGAACAAAGAAAGTTGGTGCTTCCAATTAATGTAATTCTTAAAGACATACAAGAAAAAACAATAAGTAGTTTTCTTCCGCATTGGGTTTCCACGTAAAAATATTGGTGTATTTTGTATGTGTATGATTGCTCATTTTTTCATGGTTTATTTACTCTGCACTTATTGTATGATAATGCTATATTGATCATAACGATAAATAAAACTTGCATATTATGTGGTTAAAATGATTAAAAATCTCTATTACTGATTCACCCCCCCTCTTCGTAATCCAACATTTGGTATTACAGTAGGTTCCTTCAAAAATTAGTTTAATCACTGAAAGGTAGATCATGGAGAGAAAAAAATATGTATAAAAATGGAATTCCACAGTTTGATGGACAAAATTATGCATTCTGGAGCAGAAGGATGAAATCATATGTACAGGAACAGGGATTTGAAGTTTGGAAATGAGTTGTAGATGGATACAAAGAACCAACAGTTCTGCCAAAAAATGACAACGGAAAGAAACATAGTCTAAATAATCCAAAATCCACTAATGCACTTTTGAATGGTCTTTGTGATTCGGTATATACCAAAGTTATACAGTGTAGCTCTGCTAAACAAATTTGGGAAAAACTTCAAAATATTTATGAAGGAGATTCAAAAGTCAAAGAAGCAAAGATTCAAGCTTACAGAGATCAATTCAAATAGCTAAAGATTAAGGAAGATGAGAATATTGCAACTTACTTCTTATGAGTTGATGAAACAGTGAATGTTATCATAGGATTGGGAGAAGAAATTGATGAATCTGTAATTGTACAAAAGGTACTAAGATATCTTCCAATGAGATTTGATTCTAAGATCTTAGCACTAGAAGAAATAATTGATCTAGACTCACTAAGCATGGATGAACTACATAGAATCTTCACAGCCTATGAAATGAGAATTGAACAGGAAAATAAAGGTATAGAAGAATTTGCATTCAAAGCATCCAAAATTTCAAAGGAAAAGGGGAAGAAAAAAGAAAAATAATATAGAAGCAGTAGTGACATCTTATAAGATGATGAAGAAGTGTCCAACTTTGTTAGAAGATTGAAAAAGGGAACCAACGACAGATATAAAGGTAAGCTTCCATTGATTTGTTTTAATTGTGATGGTATTGGTGATTTTTCTAACAAATTTCCTCACAAGAAAAATAAAAGAAATGAAGAGGATAATTCAAACAACAAATAAACTTATAAAGGAAAAAGAACCAAAAAGAAAGTCTTCAAGAAAAGTTTTTGCACCAAAGAAGACTACTCCTCATCAGACGAAGATGAAGTCAGTGAAAGTGAGACATAAAGAGTTGTATTCATGGCAATAGAAGACTGTGATAAAGAAGACATCGAAGAGGAGTATGAATAAGTATAAGTTGACTACAAAGAAGAACTGTTGAGGGCTATAGAAGTTATAAAAAGAGAAAACAAGAAAAACAAGAAACTCCAGGCAAAATTAGACAAGAAACAAGACATTCAGAATTCAAACTCTGACGAATTAGAACATATGATAACTAAATTAAAGGTTCAAATAGAATAATAAAAAATAATCAAAGAACAACTGGAAGAAAAAGAGAGGATCATTATAAATTTGGAAGCAGAGTTTGTTACTTTGAGAAAATACCTTCAACAAAAGAATATGGAAAACAATTCAAAGGTTTTGGATAATATTATCAAAATTCAAAGGCCACATCATGACAAGTCTGGGCTAGGATAAAATAAAACAAAAAGAGGCTCAAGGTCCAAAACCACAAATAAAGAAACACAACCAATAAGTCATGTAGAGACATTTAGAGGAGACAAGAAGTTTTATAGGAAAGATCACAGGGACACTCCTCCACCTAGAAGAGTCAGATTTCAAAATTAGTGACAGTCAGAAAAAAGAAGGCCTCAAGATGAAGAAGGATTCATAAGAGTAACACCTTTCAAAATATATTCAAATCCCAGGTATCAAACTATATTTTTTTGTATATGTTATTCATGTAATAATTTTGGACATAAAGTTGTAAATTGTAGAGTTAGTAGAAGGAATAGAAACAACTTTGAAAGTCATGCACAAAATGGTTATCCAATAAGGCCTAGTGAAACACAAAGAAGAAGCTACAACATGTTTGAATCTTTGAACACATGTCCAAAGATTGAAGAATGGCAGTCCCTCTAGAGAATCACAACAAAATAACAATAGTCACATACATGAATCTCAACAAAGAATATGGATAAGAAAGAAAGATAAGTTTAACAATGAAGAATGCACACTCACTCTACATGTTAAACACAAGAAACGTGGTTGGTATGTTGACAATGGTTGTTAAAATCACATGACAGGTGATGAAGACAAGTTTCTTACATTAAGAAAGGAAAGATATGGATCAGTCTCCTTTGGAAATGATTATTCAACTAGAATATTTGGAAAGGGCACATTCAGAATTGGAAATAAGACTACCAAGGTAGAAAATGTTCTACTAGTGGAATATGTGAAACATAATCTTCTAAGTGTAAGTAAAATGTGTGACCAAGGTCATAAACTTACATTCGATTCACAAAAGTGAGAGATAATAAAACCAGGTTCAAGAAAATTGATTGCAATAGTGGCAAGAACTTCAAGCAGCATATATGGAATAAGTGAAATTGGAAATGAAAAATGTTGTCTAGGAAAGGAAGACAAAGGTTTGCTATGACACAAAATAATGGGTCACATAAGCTTCAATAACCTTGTCAAAGTCAGCAAAAAGGAAGCAGTTAGAGAAATTCCCTAGATCACAAAACCAACCAACACATTATGCAAGCATTGTCAACGAGGAAAGAAAACAAATATTGCATTGAAATCAAAGGAATACTCAACGAGAAGACCACTGAAAATTGTGCATATTGATCTAGTTGGACCAACTAGAACAAAGGGTTTAAAAGTTGATAAATACTTTATGTTATTGGTTGATGATTATACAAGAATGACTGCAATTTGTTTTCTCAAGAATGAGTCAGAAGCATTTGAAAACTTCAAGGTATACAAGAAATGGTTGAAAATGAAATGGATTCAAAAATAAAATGTTTGAGATATGATAACGTAGGAGAGTTTACTTCAAAGCAATTTATGAATTTTTGTAGTAATCATGGAATAAAAAGGTAGTTCTTCGTTTCTAGGACATCTCAATGTAATGGAGTTGTTGAAAGAAAGAACATAACAGTACAAGAAATGGTTCGAGAAATGTTAATGGATTTTAAATTGACAGATGTCTTTTAGACACATGCAGTGCATACAACAATTCGCATTCAAAACAGAGTAATTCTTAGAAACAACAGTGACAAAACTCCCTATGAGCTATGGAAAGGAAGACCATCAAATGTGAAGCACTTCAGAGTGTTCGAAAGAAAATGCTACATCAAAAGAGAAAATGGAAGAATGGGAAAGTTTGAATATCGTGTGGAAAAAGGCATACTTGTTGGTTACTCAAGTACAAGGAAATCATACAAGTGTTACAATCTAAGGCTCAACAAAGTTGTGGAAAACATCAATGTAATAGTTGATGAAACAAGTGGATGGAAATTAAAGGAAGAAGAAAAGGAATAAGTGGAATAGGTTTACGAAGAAGCAACAAATGATGAAAAAGAAACAAAAAGGGAAGATGAAGAAGATCATATAGAAGTAGAAGAGAAATTTTATCAAGTTCCTCCAAAGACACCTAGCAAACGAGTACAGAAGAATCATCCTTCAGATTAGATTATAGGAAACAAATATGCAAGAATTGAGAATAAAATAAAAGTTCATTCACGAAAAAAACTGCACCTAACACTCTTATCTTCGATTGAACAAAACTGTATTTAAGAAGACAACAAAGATGAATTATGGAAAAAAGCCATGAATGAAGAGTTGGATCAAATAGAGAAGAAGGACACTTGGGAATTGGTTCCAAGACCAAGGTACAATAATGTTATTGGCACAAAGTGGGTCTTCATAAATAAATTGAATGAATATGGACAGGTTATCAACAACAAATCTATATTGGTATGTAAAGGATACACACAAGTTGAAGGTATCAAGTTTGAAGAGACGTTTTCACCAGTGACCAGAATGGAAGAAACCTGATTGATCTTAGGTTATGCATTCTCCAGAAACATTAAAGTGTATCATATGGATGTGAAATCAACCTTTTTGAATGGGGAAATTAGAGAAGAAGTCTACATTGAAAAACCAGAAGGATTTCATTTGTCAGAGAATGAAGATTACGTGTGCAGGTTGAAGAAGGAATTGTATGGTCTAAAATAGGCTCCCATAGCATGGCACTCTAGACTGGATAGATATCTACATCAAGCAGGGTTCAGAAAAGGAGTGCATATTGTTGATATTATGGTAGTTGCGGGAGGTATTTACCTCCATGTGTAAACCTGACGAGAATAGAATATTCTGAGAAACAAGAAGAAACCCTAATTAGTTCGCTAATAACCCTAGAAGACAAGTCAGCTCAAGAGGATAACTTGTATTAGGTTATTAGCCTCCAAGAGAAGAAATCGGCTAAAGGAAATGTTATATACTAAATAATTAGTACCCGGAATGAGAAGTCGACCCAGGCAATCTGCCAGAATTAGTATAAATACAGGAGGCCAGTATTCTCAGAACTACAAAAGCAACACTTGTGCACACTACAGTTGGTCAGTTTGTGCGCAAGTTCGGAGGAGAGTTGTCATTGCAGCTGTTGTAGCTAGCATATTTTGGTTTTGGCTTGGACTCTCTCTTGGTTATGGTTTGGACTCTCTGATCAACTCTTGTTTCTCTTTCTTGGTGTGTTATCCTTGGAGAAAGGTGTGCCACCTTTGTGTAGCTATCTATCCTAGGGTTTGCTTCTGGAATGATTCTCTGACAAGGTTAAGGTGCTGGGGGGGTGGCTTCAGCCTATGTTTGGGTGACAATAGTGATATTGTCTATGGTTAAATGAGCACATCCATCATATTCTAACAGGTTATGGGCCCACACCTCCTTCATTCAGTCTAACCAATGGAAGGGAGCATAGCCATAAGGATACTAAGCTCGTTGAAGAACTTCCGCTAGGGTTTCCAGCATGAGTAGTTACTAAAGAACTGTTGCTAGGGTTACTAGTAGGTGCAGTTGTAGAAACCCCAACCCTCTTATTAAGGAACCTTAAGTGAAGGGATTGACCTATTTTCTGGATAAACTAGTGCACCTTAGTCTAGCACATCTCCTGGTATGTTCAGCAAGCCAAGACGTCAAGTTTGAGTGTTTGGTCAAATCTAGGGTTGACCAAGTCAAATCAACCATGACTTACTCTAGGAAGTTAGAAAACAAGCTAGATGGGGCTTCTAACTTTAGAGCATGGAAGACAATGATTTATCTCATCCTTGCCAAGAACAAAGTGTTGGATATCGTGAAAGAAAATATTGTGGAACCAAAGTTTGAATAAGGAAAAGAGAAGGAACTGTGGAGCATTGCGGTTATGAGGAAGTTAAAAGACAATGACATCAATGCCATGAGTATCATAGTGGATTATATAAAATACCACTTGATACCCTACATCTCCCATCTTGATTCATCTAATAAGATGTATGATATCCTAACAAACCTCTTCTTAGTCAAAAACATTGGACAAGTAATGAGTCTAAAGAATGAGCTATGTGACATGAAGATGAATGATGATGACATCATAACATCATAATTTGTGAGAATATCTCAGTTGAGAGATAAACTACAAGACATTGAAGAGATCATTTCAGATAAGGAACTAGTAAAAATAGTACTCAATGGTCTTCCCAAGACATGGGATGCATTTGCCGCAAGCATGAACACAAGGAAGGAGTATCCCACATTTGAATAACTTTGGACTTGGTGTGCAGAAGAAGAATCAAGGATCAATGCAAAAGAGAAACCCCAAAATAAATATGATGATCAAGCCTTCACAACAAGATTCAAGAATTCCAAGAACAAAAGGAAGTTTGGTTCAAGGAAGAAGCCAAATCAAGAGAAAGATATGTCAGAAATACAATGCTTCAATTGTCAAAAGTATGGTCACTACAAGAATCATTGTCCCGAGCTAAAGAAAAGGAAGGAGATACATGAAGCATCAGTTGCCGAAGAAAGGAAACCCTCAAGGAAGACTAAGCAGGATGAAATAGACTTCTTCTTCTAAGACAAGGTAACAATACTCTTCATAGTTCTTGTACATATCATGTTTACATAGTTTCTATACATATTTTTCATATCTATAAGATGTCAAAAGAAAAGATATACCTATGGAAGAACAACAAGATAAGGATTTCTATCACAATAAACGACAATACACATGAAAGGATGAAGTACATCAACAATCCCTAGTAACAATTCATGTGGAAGTCATTACATAAGTAATAGTTGCAAGATAAGCCGAAATCAAATTCAATCTTGAAGAAACCTAGAAGAAGTAAAGACATAAAGAAGTCAACAATCAAGAGGAAATTGGAAAAGGATTTGTGACACTTTGTAGAAGGCAATAAGGATGCAGACAAAAGCGCGTGCTCTCTTAGCTGGAGGGAGATGATTACATAATTCCAAAAAAAAAAGCATGCATTCATGCATGAAGAAAGGATTAGGAGGGAGATAATCCTAATAGTATGATCCATTGAAGATGATGAAGTATCTATTCATGTTCCCATCAATAGTGGAAGCCATGAAAAAAAGCACGTGTCAGTTTGACTTTAGAAGAAGTCTTCTTAAAGTATTTGTGGTTGTTCATCCACATCCATGATCCTATGATGAAAGAAAGAAGTTGGAATCTTCAGGGCATGGAATCTATAGAAAACTCCATGGACCTAATAGCCAAAGAAAAACATGAGGAATAACATGAAGATTCCAAGAGAGAATGAAAATCCAGAACAACCAGTCATTGTATCAAGAATCACAAGACTACCAGCCTGATATGAAAGCAATCAAGCAGAGGAACTGAAAGTTGTGATGAAGAACAGTGTATGGAAGACTTATGAATGTAAGCATTACAAGATCCATAACTAGAGGTTCTCCCAAATGGAGGGAGAAGACTATGATGATTGCATGTTCCATTAAACTAGACATACCTTTACATGAGCCATTATATCGTCCACAATATCCATGGTTTGGAATTTACATCAGATAAATGCAAATAATTTTCTCCAAAACAATTTAACAAAGAACGTATGTAGAACAACCTCAAGGTTTTGAGGTATACCAGGAAGAGACCTTTGTATGCAGATGGAAGAAGACAACTTGGTGGAGAACCTCCAATGCAAAGAAAAAGTGTGGTGAAAAAACTTCTATAACAGAGATACTGTATCAGAATGGTTACTCGGAACTCAAGGATGATGGATTGTCAATCCATGACAAAGCTCTCATGATGGCAAAAGAAGTACCACTTGGATATGTTCCAGTTTGACCCTTTCCACGATGTTATGAGCCAACAGGAAATGAAAGATGAATCCAACAATGATATACTATATTGATCAGAGCTATATGAAGCCTTCAAGAGAATACCAATGTTCTAGAAAGACCGAAGTACATTGAGATCAAGAATTACACTCTATGTGATGAAGTTCAGAAAAGAGAAAGTGGTTCTCCAATATATCTCCACAGATGAGCAGATAAGCAGACATTTTGGTAAAGCCTCTGTCCAAGATGAAAGAGTTTGTGTACTCAAGTTGGAGCTCGTGGAGACAACTTCCTTATTGAAAAAGGAAGAGATGACTCCCAGGTTGGGAGGGAGAACTGATGTGTTATTGATCTATGGACAGTCATTTTTCAAGTTCGAAAAATGGTCCAGGATGAGCAGTTCCTTTCTAGTTCAGAAAGTGTTTTGAGATTTCTGACGGACAAGCATTTTCCAGTTCGGAAAATGGTCCAGATTGAACGATCATTTTCGTAATGAAAATGGTTCAATGGATTGTTGATGTACCATAGACAACGATTCTCCTGGTGGTTAACATGGGGAATGGTCTAGGACAATCTCTCTTCTTGACGATCACTCTCAGTAGTGGTAAATAAGACTGGTATGCCTCGTCGAACAATCATTCTTTCCAAGCTCACAGTTGTGAGAAGTTTCGAAGAATGGTTTGTTTTGGAGGTTGGTGCAGGACAATCATTTCCTTAGGAAATGGTCTGGATAGTCATTCCCTAGGGCAGATTCATTCTCTATAGGTTGCACTTTTTTTAGTGTCAGAGGAATGGCCCAGATAGGTGAATGGTCCAGGTTTAGCAATCAGGGACAGGCATTCCCTAGGGTAGATTCATTATCTCCAGGGTGCACTTTGTTTAGTGCCGGAGGAATGGCTGAGATAGGTGAATGGTCTAGGCTCATAAATTGGGAAAAATTTTATTCCTTTCTTGAGAAGAATAGTCCAGATAGTTCATCATTGATGTTTTACCTTATAAGGAAAGATGCTCTTTCCAAATCTCATAGATGTGAGTGGAAGAATGGACCAGATGATTCAGTTTATATCATAACAATGTTTTTTGTGCAGGTTGATATCAGATGATATGATTGTTATGGAGACTGTATGTATCTAGACAGTAGATGTATACTACTATGGTGGATGTGTTCCACTGATTGTGACTATATGTCATTGATCAAGTATCTGTGTGCTACTTGGTGTGGCAGTGTACCACTAGATTGTAGTTGTGTACTACTATGGATAGACACAGTTGTGTTCTATTGAATGACATTGTTTTGATTTCCTTGAAGACTATCATTAGTGTTGGAAATGATTATCAGCTAGATGGATGATCAATGGACAGAGATTTCCCAGATGGAAAATGGTTCAGGACATTTATTCTTCTAGGACATATGTATGGATTAGAAGAATGGCTCTTGTGTCACTCTGTGGAGTAAGTGACTTATCCAGCATCATGTTTGATTACTCATATGGAGTATGGTTTCGAGAGATGATGCAATTGATGACACTAATAGTGATGATGGTGCTCATGATCTAGTCATGAGATAGTCTATATGACTATGTTGATGCTACCAGGTAAATGGTATCTTTGTGCTCAAGACCATTACCTCCAATACCTCCCTAGCTAGGAGGGAGTGTTGATATTATGGTAGTTGCAGGAGGTATTTACCTCCACGTGTAAACCTAACGAGAATAGAATATTCTAGGAAGCAAGAAGAAACCCAAATTAGTTGGATAATAACCCTAGAAGACAATTCGGCTCAAGAGGATAACTTGTATTAGGTTATTAGCCTCCAAGAGAAGAAGTCAGCTAAAGGAAATGTTATATACTAAAGAATTAGTACCCAAAATGAGAAGTCGGCCCAGGTAGACTGCTAGAATTAGTATAAATACAGGAGACCAGTCTTCATTTTGGCCAGTATTCTCAGAACTGCAGAAGCAACACTTGTGTGCACTGCAGTTGGCCAGTTTGTGCACAAGTTTGGAGGAGAGTTGTTGTAGTTGTTGCAGCTAGAAGATTTTGGTTTTGTCTTGGACTCTCTCTTGGTTATGGTTTGGACTCTTTGATCAGCTCTTGTTTCTCTTGCTTGGTGCGCTATCCTTGGAGAAAGGTGCACCACCTTTGTTTGGCTATTCAGCCTAGAGTTTGCTTCCAGAATGATTCTCTGACAAGGTTAAGGTGCTCGGGGGGTGGCTTCGGCCTATGGTTGGATGAAAATAGTGATATTGTTTATGGTTAAACGAGCATATCCATCATATTCTAACACATACAACAACCTCTACATCAAGGTAACTCAACATAGTATTTTATTAATTGAAGTTTACATTGATGATATTATTTTTGGAAGTGATGATGACATGTTAAGCCAAAAATTTGCAAAGGATATGCAGAATGAATTTGAAATGTCATTACTTGGAGAACTATCCTTCTTTATGGGTCTTCAGATATGTCAAAACAACCAAGGCATTTTTATTTCTCAAACTAAGTATATCATAGAAATGCTAAAGAGGTTCAGAATGGAATATTGCAAAGAAGTTAACACTCCTCTGCAAACCAATTGAAAGTTAATAAAAGATAATTATTCGTCGTCTATAGATCAAAGGCAGTACAGGTCAGTGATTGACAACTTAATTTATGTGAAATCATCTAGACCAGATGTACTATAGGCAGTTGGACAGGTGGCACGATTTCAAGCAGCACCAAAGGAATCACATCTTCTAGTAGTGACTTGAGAATTTTTAGATATCTCAAAGGCACATAACAGTTTGGATAATGGTAAGGAAAGGATCTATCACTTATTTCCTACACATATTCAGATTAGGCAGGTTGCATTGATGACCGACGAAGCACCAATGGAGAAACATTCTACTCGGGTGATTTTTAGGTCTCTTGGCTAAGCAAGAAACAATCATCAATATCATTGTCTACAATCAAAGTAGAGTATATTGCAGCAGCATCATGTTGTACACAGGTTCTATGCATGAAACAAACTTTGATAGATATACAGGTTGAGTATGATGAGCCTATCCCTATATATTGTGATAATACAAATACTATCAGTATCTCAAATAATCCAGTGATGCACTCCAAAACGAAGAACATTCCAATCAAATATCACTTTCTACGAGAACAAGTTGCAGACAAGAACATCAAAGTTGAATATGTAGGGACAAAGGAAGAATTTGTAGATATCTTCACAAAATCACTTCCAATGGAAGTCTTTGAGTATCTTCGCCAGAGACTCAGAGTAATTTCTACTCCAAAATGAATTATTTTTAATGCTTATCTTATATGTCTTAGATTCACACAAGGAAACACCATCCAGAGGATAGTTCAGGTTGGGGGAGTAGGTTCAGGGAGAGTTCAGTCAGGGGGAGTAGTCCCAATGATAATTTAGTTAGGGGGAGAAGCCTCAGACGTGAAGTTACCTTTTGCATTGATGTCAAAGGGGAAGAGATTCATCAGATGTAGGACATCGAGTTAAATTCTTGGAGAGAGAGCACAGATGCATGCTTCCAGGGGAAGAACTGGTCATAGGTGGAGCATAAACGATATTAATTCAATGTTGCATCAGAGTGTTGCCATCAATTCCAAAGGGGGAGATTTTTTCTTAATTGGGTTGGTTGTCATTGATGTCAACCCTTGAAGCAAGTCCAGTAGCAAATTTTGGTAGCCCCAATAGTATGGTTAAGGGACTTTAGTTTGATTGATGCATAATTGTATGAAGTTTAATATATTTGCAGGTAATACTATTCTATATGGATAGTACATGCCATGCCATTTTCAGTGATATGTGGAACGCTGCATAAAACTTCATAGTTAGAGATTTATGGCCTTGTGAAGTTGGAGAACCTTCATGAGTTATCTAGAAGGTCAAAGAAATCAAAATTATTCTAGAAAATCCTAGAAGAAGTTGACTAGTCAAGTGAGTAAAAATAGGAGTCAATCATGGGTTAAGTTGTTGCAATAAGAAAATAATTAAAAATAAATTAGTTTCAACTAGAAGTGGAGAATTTACTATTTGTAGCAAAGTGGGTTAGAAGTGGACAAGTGGTTAGAAGTGGGTTAGCCCTAAAAGAAAGAAATTAGGTTAAGTTAGTTAGAAGGTAAGCCCTTAAGGAAGCTACGTGGAAGTATAAATAAGAGAGAAAGGCTCTCCTACTAAGACCTATTGAGCACATTGAATATATATTATTGTGTAATGTTTATTGCAGGTACTCATTGATATATTTGAATTTGCGCAAGTCTGAGGTAGCATGAAGGGTTGACGGTGAAAGTTTCAAAATTACAAAAAATAGTGAAAAACCCTAGTTTTTTAGGTGTATGCGGGCTATAGTGGAGCAGGGTGCATATGTATGGAGGCTAGCAGTATAATAGGGCACGTACATGAGGGTAAAGCCTAAAAACTTGATAATATGAATATGTCGGAACTCTACAGTCTGAAAGCAAGCTCCCAGGAAGGTCTACATTGATCAGGTACATCATATCTATATATTGGTTCAAAATTTATGTATTATTTCTATGAGCATTTGGATTTTGTTGTATAAATGAAAAATGGTTATGGGGGTTAGAGGATTTTCCCTAGAGATATTAGTGTTTGCATGGGGCTTCTGTATAAGTCAGATCTATAGGAATACAATGCTGGTATAATCAATATTTATCAGGAATAGATCTTGTTAGAGTTGAAGCATATCTTGTATTTCTTGGCATATGGTTAAGGTTTTTTTTGGTACACGGTTGAGATCTTGTATTTGTGAAGTGGTTGATGTATTGAGAGGTTGAATATAAAAAAAGGTTTGATGTCTAGTTCACGTGAGGGTCATTATACTTGTTCATGATTACACACACTTGTATGCCACATGACTAGAGATATATAGATGCTTTGGGTAAAGGATATGTATGAGGATGTATGCATAGGGAACAATTATAGTGTGGACATAGTGACAGGTTGTTGGTTGATGTGAAAGAGGCTACAGAGGGTCAGAACTTTTCAGAAGAGAGAAAAACCTAGTTTTCAGAAGGCATACACATGCTGCAACATAGATAGGTCGTGTACATACGTGAGCTGCAGTATAGATAGGGATTGTACATACGCGTGTTGTAAAATAGACAGGTCATGTATCTATTAATTTTAGTTGGTATAGGCTCAGTTCATGTACAAGTTTATTACAGGGCAGTGGTACAAGTTGGTATAGGTTTACACTGGTATATCTTACAGTGACAATCTGGCAGTGGTTTCTTCTTTTGACACTTATATTTCATGGTGGCAAGATAGGGAAAGGATAGGTGATTGTAGCCACCTTTCGTTCATAGCCGAAGAACATAGGGGGTTGTAGCCTCCTTCTGGTTGTAGCCAAATAATTGAGGATTTGTAGCTTCCCTTAGATTGTAGCCTAAAAATATAGGGGTTCAAAGCCTCCTTCCAGTTGTAGCTAGAGAACAAAGAAAGTTGGTGCTTCCAATGAATGTAATTCTTAAAGACATATAAGAAAAAACATTTTGTGGTTTTCTCCGGCATTGAGTTTCCACGTAAAAATACTAGTGCACTGTGTATGTGTATGATTGTTCATTTTTTCATGGTTTATTTACTCTGCACTTATTGGATGATAATACTATATTAATCATAAATATAAATAACACTTACATATTATGGTTAAAATGATTACAAAACTTTATTATTGATTCACCTCTTCTCACCAATCATCTAACATACTCTAGTCTCTTAACCTCTCTCAAATTAAAGATAGTAAATTTTTTTTCAAATAATCAATAAAAAAAAACCTTTTTTAATATCACTTCATCAATCAATCAATCAATCAATCAATCTATCTATCTATCTATATATATATATATCTATATATATATATATATATA
>ML838224.1:0-19166 GCA_009831015.1 Picea engelmannii | reverse complement strand
CAAATTAGTTCAAAGAAAAACATATTTATTTCTCTAATATTAATCTACAAATACTTGTCGTAACTAAATTTTGGTTATAAGGAAGAAATACCTAGTCATAACAGTTGCTTGAAGATGAATCCCACATGTTGATCCTAGTCCACTCATCCTTGATCCAATCCAATATCCAAGACCTACAAATAAGGATACAACAACCTTCCTTAAACCAATATCTATAAATGAAAGTAAGAGTGAAATAAATAACCTTAACCGATGAATCAAGAGAGTTAGTTCCACACCCAAACATAGATTAAGATCAACTACTAAAGAAAAACACCAAGTTTGGGGGAGGGAAAGAAGATATATCTTCCTTTTTATTGATGAAAAACAACAATATACAATTTTATACATGATTTCATGTTGTCAACACCTTTTTTAACTATGATCTAGGTTCCTTCATCCCTAATCCACTCAAGAATACTCTTGGAATCTGTCTCTTCTCCATGGAAAAGGTTGAGGAAAACTATGAGGTTTTAGGCATCAAATACATGAAAAGGATAAATGACTATAAAAATAAGTATTTTTAGAGATTAAAAGGTCACAAAAACCCTAGGAAACAAACATATATGATTTATCTGACACGAGGATACTAGTATGATAGATTTGGTACCATACCATTACTTAGCCTTTCCATCCACATTAAGCATATTTTTATACCATTATAATTTGGTTGAGTTAGTTTGGAATGGGTTTTAGGAGGGTACAAATGTACTAACTCCATAAATCCTACTCATAAATCCTACTCAGGAGCACGTCATTTTCATGAATTTTATATTTTTTTATCCATTTTTTTAGGCATGTGCAGCTTTTATGAGAAACAAGGGCATGCACATGCTCCTTTTTTGAGGTAAAATAATGTATGGGTTTCCAAGGAGGATTTTTAAGAAGGATTTAGGGTGAGAAAATATAGAAAGAGATGGATATGGTGACCAATTGGACATCTAGTACATGGTGGTGTCAATAGATGCTATTGATGTATTCTTATTATCGATAGTGAGGGAACCTACCACTGATGATTGTAGACCCTAAGGTACTCTAAAATATTTAAATCTCATTCCAAAATAAAATGAGTCGGTGTTGATGGGAAGAGATCCACTGGAAGGAGGGAATTAGGGCATCCCTCATTATCCAAAACAAGAAAAAATTAGGAACATTATTTGAGGGTGTTGGACAAAGGCTTGAGGAACACAACACTAAGTTTGTCTCATGTATGCACCAAATCAAAATAGTCCACAAAAGAGACCCTTTGAGAAACAACCACTAATGAAATATATTGACAAAGGTAACAAATTCCACCAATGATGAATATGGAAACCAAGGTACGACACAAGTATTGATATGTGAATAGAGGTCTCGTCATTGAACACATGGGAAACCAATCAACGAACATTAATGAACTATAATATGCTAAGCATAAGATAATTATATACCAATTATGAAAATAGTTCGAGGGTGCTACCGATTGTAGGTCAACCTATTAAAGAAATGTATCGTAGTCGATAAGAGATGGCCTACTAGTTAGAAGTCAATGAGGCCCTTCCACACTGGCATGAGTAAATATCATTAATACCAATGCAACTAAGAACAACTTGAAAATAAAGAAGGTTGACATGATTGGTCAAGGATTATGAAGAATGGTTGACATAGACTAAAGACAACCATTGAACATTAGCACGATACAATGGTGACTTGGGAAACATTTGACGCAAAGAGAAACAATGATATAAATTTGCAATGCATGAGGCATCAAAAAAATATTCATAGTGATTGGAAGAGTAACCAATCTGAGGACTAAAAACTCAATTATCAATGTTTGTCTCCTAAGGCAATACTAAGGCCCAACTTGTTGAGTAAAAGACTCAAAAATTGGTGCTTTGTTCAAGGGTGGCATAACTGAAACTGCTACCACAAAAATTAAAGATCGTGTTTATTTCCCCCCTCTCTCTTTTTTTCAAAATATTTTATTTTTTGTCTTTTTCTTGTTATAAAGTCATGAAAAGGAATAAAACAATGCCATGATATAGTGGATGAAACGAGTGTCATAAGGTAAGAAACCAATTTTGAGCACATGGAAAATACCTATGAAAACAATATGTAGGAAGGATGTACATGATATGGACACTCATCAATGTGTTTCCTCCAGGGATAATGTTCTAATATGTAGAAGAAATAGATGCAAAGGTGAGTGGATAAAGAGAATGCATAAGCAATAAACAATGAATGGAGAACTATAGTGGGCGTTAGGCTCAAATTCGCAAGTAGTGGTATGCAATGTGACAATACAAATAAAAACATAAATGTGGGAGCCTTGTAAGGGATGGCCAGAAAAATATTGACAAGAAGTCATGAAAATCCAAGGTAAATTTGTGGTAGGGTTAAGAGGGCTCCCAAGCCTATGGAAAACTTTAGCATGGGCGCCAAAATGGATAGCAAGGTGCTAACTAGGGTATCCATGATCTATGGCCCTACCATGGAAGTTATGACACTTATACAAGATAAAAAGACTTAGTGTCACAACTCAGTTGGGTCGATCCTAAGGTAAAAATGGAATAGGATACTAATAATGCACAATGCAAGGTGGGAAACCTTACCTATATTCCAGTTCTAATTCCATTACTTGTCAGTGCAGATTAACTTGGACCAACGTGATGTAAAAGTGCCACCAAATAACCCTAATAACTTTGTCACACATGCAAAAACACAAAGAAAACTCAAATGATAATGTTAGGCATTAGTTATGCCAAAATGGACTCATAAAAAAATAAAGAGAGGCATTTTAATTATAGGCAAGTGTGTAAAAAATATAATAGATAGGTGAAAAAATGAACTTTTATCATGTCATTTGGAATTTTTACCATAACATTATATTTATATCCAAAAAAACCCAAAACTTTAGGCATATATTGTGGAATATTTCATCATTGGTTTTCAATTTTGTAAGATCTAGGTAACTCCTCTCTCACTCATCTTCATTTTCATCCACTTAAAATTTGTTTTTTTCAAATTTTTGGCCTATGGGGATCCCCCATGAGTGAGAGAAGGAAAAAATCTTTTCCTTTACATTGTGTGTGTGTGTGTGTGTAGACTTACATGCACCTCTTCTGAAGTAAAGGTGTGTGTGTACACACTTGTCCTTCACAAAAGGTACATACACCCCCAAAAAGGTTGGAAAAAAAGGCTCTGACCTCAAAATTTCTTCCTAAAACTTGTAGATGGCTATTTTCTAAATGGATTGGAGCATGAGGGAATAGATAAACTTGTCATAGATGATCTGGAAGTGATGAATTCCCTATGATATTGTGGCTTTCTTTAATTTTTCACAATTCCAAACTCTGTGCCTAGAAACAATTGTTGTAAATTCTTGTAGGGTATTGAGAACCTTACCAAAATTCATTTAACAAGATCCTTAAGATAAAATTTGAGGACATATACTACCTTATAAGTTTTTCTTAGCAAGGAATTTCGATGAACTTGAAAGGAGGTGGACATGGTAGCAATGCAATGAATATATAGGATTATGTTGACACTTATTGTTCTATGGGGACCCAAAAAATGGGTCCTGAGTCCCTAACAATGGCATAGAAACTCTGAGATTGAATATCATCCTAATTAATATTGATTGAGCTTCCAGATATATAGTATTGCACCAAGAATCACACCTACATATGTTCTATGGGGTAGAGTTCCTTAGACCCACAATTTTTTACTAGTGCACAGGGATTCTTACAAACATGAAATCCCAATTGATAGATTATAGGATGGGGAGATAGAATAACTTTGGGTACATGAGTATTCTTTGCTCATTTTTCCTTGAGAGAATCCCTTTGATATACCCTTGCATAACACTCACTCCACCTAGAATTTGAGATCCTTGAATGGTCCATTGGGTAGATATGATGCATAGGCATGGAGGTGGGCACATCACCAATGCATTTGATGATTACTTTTTCGACAGGTGGTCTCACTAGTTGATTGTTATTGATGACCACCCTTATGCTGGCATGGACTTCCACAGATATCTCGAGCTAGAATTACCTCTAGATGTTGTGTGGGGTGACATTGGTAAGAATAATTTTTTATCTTTTAAAGTTATTCATTTTTCTATGTTTTCATTTATGAAAAAACAAATGCAAGAGTTAAACTTCTTTTTTGGAATGCAGAATGACTAAATAAATACTATGTTTATGTAGATATAGGATCAGTCCAACCTATAGGATATCGTAGGTACTAGCAATGGGGAAAAAGCAAGGATCATCCTAAAGGAGAGATCGAGAGGGTTTTACAGTCGATCCAATGGAATTTGTAGGGGTTAACCCACTGGGTATTGACAACACATGTATAATACCTCCTAAAATGCATCTAGAGGCAAGTGATAGGGGTATTATGAGCATGGGTATAAATTTTCTGATTGGTGGCCAATGCCATTGTATAACATCATGAGACCCATTCCAAGCCAATGCCCAAAACTTGGTTTTCATATGGGACCATTATTTGTATCATACCACCATATGTGTGTGTGTGTGTTTGATCCAGGGTATCAAATTTTGCTCAAAATTCAAAGTGCTCGGAATCACTTCAAATCGAACGGGTGCGTAGACCTCGTCGTCACGAACCCAATGCAACTCATTTGGGTTCAAACAAACATCGTATGAGAGAGATATCACGTTCTTTTCAAATCGTCAAACATGCAAAAAAAATGTGTTGACTGTACAGTCCGTACGAATACTGATGTGGCAGAGTCGTACAACACGTGGCAGGGTTGTACGACACATGGAAGGTGTTGGTTGGCAGTTGTGTGGATGAATTGGCGTTCGACACATGGCATGTTTGCGGCGAATGGAATGGTGACATGTGGCCCAATCAATGGCCACCACGTGTCACCTGGATAGTGATTTAAAATTTATGTTGTTGGTAGGATTCGACCCCGTGACCTCCGGGCAGGGGTAAATATTTGGGAAGGGCCGCCCAACCAGCGCGCCACCCATATGGTTCTTACCACTATACCTTTTTAAAATTATTTGAATTTGAAATGGGGCGCGGTCCGGGCCGGAGCTAAGCCCCGACCCGCGGTCATATATATAAAGATATATGTGTCATGTAACCACTGTTGTGTGCGTGCGCATTCAAACCCCATGTATTTGACATTTGGTGCATTACCATGTGTTTAAAACTTTAGCCCTTTTATGTATGCGCGTTGGGGCTAGGTTGAGGGGACAGAGGTGCATTCTGGCGATCCAGAGACAACAAGTTTGAAGGGGAACTTCTAGGAAGCCTATCTTCTTCAATTTTTGGCCAAACGAGGTGCCGAAAAAGCCCAGCTAGGGGTTTTTGGATGTTCTGAAGCCATTGGAGCCATCTATTTGTCATTTTGAGCATTGTAAAGCACATATTTTATCACTTTGAGCAAATAATACAAAATATCCATTGGAAGTTGGACCAGGAGATGTAGCCCAAGAGAGGGGTGAACTCCTTTATCATTTGTTGTGTTATGTGTTTTTTTGTTCACTGTTATTTGCTGCTGATTTTATGCATCTTGAATGAGTTATTTATATTAAAGTTGTGTTTGCAAAATTGATCCATTTTCATAAGAACACTTGAATTAAAAATTGCAAATATTTTCAAGATTCCAAGTCTTTATCATTTTCAGATCAGTGTTATATGTATCATCAAGGGCCATGATGCACAATTTTGTATAACACTCTACACATTTCATACTTAATGACATTATCAATAAAATATTTATAGATATTATGGCCTTACTTATGTTTTCAAAAAATGATGTGCTTTCCTACCATGTTATATACATGCATGCTTTACTTTTAGCTAATGCGACAAACAACTATCTAAAACATAATTAGCCGTTGCATTTGATATATAATTAAAACTTCTCATAACATGAACATAAGTAATGAATTCAAAATAACACTCAAGAAGTTGCACCCGTAAGAGATTCTGTAAAAGTGTAGGATCATGGACCCGATACGCACCATTTAACTGTGACACCACCAATTGTGAGTCCATGTGAACTACTATATTTCAAATTCCATGTGAAATGGACTTCGATGGTAATTTAATTGCAACATTGTAATCAACCATGTTATTGTTTCCAGTTCCAAGGCATGCACCCCCTCATGTCACAAGTTGGATTGTGGGAGAATAAATCACCCAAGTAGTGGAAGCAAGGTTCCAAGTGTAGTGGCTAGCACCATCCATGAATGCCAAAAACACAAGTGTATTTGAAAACATCTACCAACTGAGCACAAGTCATGATAATCAATGACGAAAATAAAACTAAAAACTAAAAATCAAAGAAAACAATTAATGTACAACAATTACAAGGGGATTTCCCAAGAATCATTTCCTAAGCATAGTGCCTATTGAGATAGAGAAAATTTGTGGGGCTCATCCATGCCAGCATGTTTCCATCATATTCATCTAACTTGTAATCCCCCTTATAGAGGACACACATCACAATGTAAGTACCGCGCAAACATCAAATTAAATTTGTATACCCCCAAGGCATCCTTATCTTGATCATAGACCAAGACCAAGTCTTCTTCCGAGAAAACTTGCGGGAATATAGACTTATCATATTGAGCCTTGACATGATTTTTATGTGCTTCATTTTCCATGGCCATGTTATGCCCTTTTTGTGGGATAAATAAGCAGATGATTTCTCAAGGCCCTTCAGTTGCAGATATGGAGTACCAAAATACAACATGACTAGAAGTGTCTGCTTGCACATACAGGGACCCACCTCACCACCATAGCTCTAGTATCATCATGATGGTATCCACCACATCAGCTGACCTTTAGAATACATTGGGTATTGATCCATGAGGTATAAGTAAGGTATTATGTTGAGTTTCATTTTAATATTTGATGCATTTGAGTTTGTTGCATATATTATTGCTCTTGATTTTGTGACATTTTTTTGGACATTATGCTCTTTTCCTTGTTTCACTTTGGTGGTTGACATTGCACCCTAGTAAGTGGGTCACCTTTAGGGATAGGTATGCTACTGGGAGGTCCTTTTGACGAGTCATCATGACATTCTTGACCATACTTGTCACTTTCCACACTTCATCCTCTCATCTCCTCACCTTTTTGGTTTTTCCGGGTGTACTGACCCAAGAAGGGGTTGTCCCTTACTTCATAGGAAGAAAGGGATGAATGCCTAGAGGCTTGTGGCTAGGAAAAAATAAAATCCAAAACATTAACCTTCTATATGCTTTCCCAGGGATCTCGAGGACAATGAAATGTATCTCATAAAAAAACTAATGGGACCCATAAAAGAATGACTAATAAAAAAAATCCAACCATGGAGGAGCATGTGTGGGCATTGTTTGTATTCTTAGGTAGAATCCCCACACATGTTTCCAACTTGGGGAAGCATGATGTGACCAGGGTAGATTCAAGGTGGGAAAATTTTTTCATTCTTAGGTAGAATCCCCACCTTGGCTTCAACCTAGAATCATCCTAAAATAATAAAAGGAAACAAATGGGGTTGGAAAAAGGTTGCATTGAAAATGAAGGTGCAACACACCCTCTACAAAGGAAGCCATAGGTGAGAGATATTGTAACCTCTTATATGTCATGAACCCCATGCCAAAAAGTCTTCCCCTCATCCATGAAACATCATCCACATGACTTAGAATGAGGTATCCTCAAGAAACACACTTAAACTTCAGGATTGATTCACCCAATAGGTCATTTTGTCAACCCTCCCATGCCTAAACCTAGAAAATTGCATAGGGTCTTTGAGCACTATTTTATTTTGATGAGGAGGTTTGCATGTACTTTCCTAGATGGATCTTTTATTTATTTTATTTACTCATCATGATTATTTGACTTGAGATCCTTGGAGGGTGTATCCATTTGTCTTTGCAGAACCCAACTGGTGGACAGTTTTGGAGGAACAACCCTAGCTTGGGCTTCTATGGGGCTTGAATCCAACAGGTTATATTCTAAGGGCCCACATGTCAGATCACAAATACATGGCTTTGGAGGCTTATATGACATCATGGAGGATCTAACCTAGGCCCTACCACCCAAATGTTTTGCTTGAAGGAGGAAAAACATCACCTTCTTGGATCTTGACATCATAGTAGGGCTAGGGTTTGGTGGTGGTTGAGGACACTTGGCATGTTTTGGAGGAAAGAAATCACGATTTTGGAAGAAATGGATTGGATCAAGGAATTTTTTCCTTTAGAGGCTTAGCTCATCCATCTCCAACTCAACGATTGGACTTAAAGTGCCAAAAGTTACCCAAAAGGAGGGTGACATCATGTTTTAGGGTTTCTTTCATGTGAAAAAGTATGAATTAAATAAGATTATTTTGTAAATGGGAAAGGTTAAGGTTTTTGACCCCTTATCTTATGGTTTACCCTAAATTATGTGGAAAAACTATGTTTAAAACATTTGGTATAAATAGAGATCATTTGTATCTCATTTAGATCATATCTCTCCTTTGTGAGAGAGACTCCTTAGCTGAAATTTGTGCCCTACTTGGGAAATTTTGCATATCTCTCTTGTCACTTTCTCTTGTGATGGTGTATCTTTGGATATTGGATGGATAATGATGCATGATCTAATGTGGAGGCTTATTTCTTGTTTTATGGTGGATTTTCTTGGTAAAAAAGATGTCTATCTTGTTAATGCTTGGACTAGGTAACGAATGTCTTTTGTTATTTCTTCTCTTTCTTGGTTGTAATGTTAATTTGATAAGATTTTAGGGAGTATAAGGGAATAAAACCCCACTAAGCCCAAAATTTTGTCTTGAAATAACTTGTTGCATAAAGGAATACTAGGGGGATTAAAAGGGTTTACACCCTCTTAGGGTTTTTCTTAGCTAGTTTAGCTTTCCTTGGGGAATAAAAGGGCTTACACCCCCAAAGAAGTATCTCAAATATATCTTTAAATTTTATGAATCCGCAACCAAATAGCTAAAGGTACTAATCTCCTTGCATTTGAGAAACAAAATCATTGCATTTGGATACATGAAATCACGAGATATTGAAATTGTCTAAGTTGGAATCTACTCTATGTGCTTAAAGCTCACTAAGGCCTCTAAGGCGTTTTGATTGGTCAAGGATATCTTTATGTTGTTATAAAATTTTGCTACAGCCATTAGGGCTGCTGCAAAACCTCTTTTTCAAGCTCAATTTCTCACTCTTTTACCATTGAAAATTGTTGGAAAGTTGCTATTGTTAATCTACTTGATGTTGTCTATTGTTGGACAAATTTTTGGCTAATTCCTTGGGGTAAAAGTTGTTACTGTAGCAAATATTTTCTACAGTCATTTGGTTACTTTGAAAATATCTAAAAAAATCTTTATGCATCCCTAATTCACCATCAAATCTTGTGCTAAAGTATTGGGAATTAGTCTGCATAATTAGTGCTTTGTTTCCCAATAAATACTTGATGCTTTTGATGGTTATTTCTGCAGTAAGTAATTGATTTTCTTGACGATATATATTTTTGTTGATTGCTGCAAATAGGGACAAAAAGATTAACTTGCTTGTCCAAATAACATGTATTGTGTACAGTTGGTTTTTCTTGTGTCTCAGGAAGGTACAAACACTCTCAGTAGGTACCCAAGGACTTCAACCTTAAACCACTCCCGAGACTCATCCTCAAGCCTTCTTCCATCTAGTAACTTGACCTATAGGGGCTTTCATTTCATCATCGCACTTTCCATCTCATTTCCCCCTAGGATCACCGAGATTCCCCTCTTGAGGTGATTATTTCATCTCTAAAGTGTTGGGAATACCTACCTAAGGTGGAAGTGGGTAGGTCTTCTCTTAGTTGTCTCCATTTGATGGTTGGGGTGGGATTTTCCCAACCTACAACTTCTGTTATAACATTTTGGCATCATTGTCAAGGACGATTTTGAATTCTCTTACGAACCCTAATGACACTTTGGTAAGCTATCCCAAATCCTTTACCCCTATCTTGCCTAGCGACTCCTCTTGAAGGAAATTCCACTTCCACCCTTGATAATATTTTCATAAATTTCATCTAGCAACTCCATTTAGGTATCACCCTAAGTAATGGAACCATGGACTCACGAGACATACCATGGGCATTCCATAAGTTTTACCCTTCCATTGATGTTTAGAATATCCCCAGATATCCAAATTATTTCCCTACAGAGTGGAGGGCAAGTTGCCCAAATTTTAATGGCGATCCAGCTCTAGAAGTCACCCATGTCATCAATTATATGAAGTATACTTCAAGCTTAAATGTGCTACATGAAGATGTGCTGATGAAATTTTTTGTATCTTCACTGGAATCAAGTCAAAGGAATTGGCTTGTACACTCATGTAATCCAAAGAGTATCCTATCTTCTACAAAGCTCATTGAATAATTTCTCAAGCATTATCAACCAGTTACTCATAATTTACAAGATACTTTACAAGAGCTCAAACACGCTCTTTGTAAAGAAGGTTTTTTGGTCGATGATGAGACAATAGATGAAGAAGAGCTTGAAGGAAAAATATATGAAGAAATTTACCAAGAAGATCTTGTTGAAGTTTCTCATATTGAATATCTAGATGAGATGTTTGATGAAGATAAAGTGATCATATCTACCTTTCCACTCGATGAGTACATCTAGGCATATGCTCCTCCTACACATCAAGAGGAGAACATGATGATTCATGACCCTTTTGAAGATCTTGATGATGCTTTATTCCATGACTTTGGAAGTGAATAATTTTTAGAGGAGCCCTTGGATGCAAAATATACTTTTGAAAAAAGAAAAAGAAAGCACTATGTATTAAGGATCAATCCCCTTGCGATGAAGAGGTAAGGAGGGGCTTGTCCATAAAGTGAATGAAAAATTCTGACAAATCGAAACTTTTTGAGATATTGTTATATGTTCTCCTGCTTGATGAAGGTGAGATTGTCCATCCTTACTTCATTCCTATGCATAAAGTTGAAGAAGAAACTGGTCTCAATGATGAATAATTTGAAGATCTAGTTGAATTCGCCTTAACCTCTATTCTTCCTACACGTGAATACAAAGAAATGGTTATTTTCAGTCATATTGATGGTTTTGTGAAAGAACCCTTGGATTTGGTTGATGATCATATATACATGTTCATACAAATTGGGAGACGTAGATGGGATTTTGGTCACCTCATTTTTTATAGAGACCCCATTTATGACATTGAGGGTAGCTCTCAAGCAAAGGGGATTGAGGTATCACCTTCAGAGGATTGGTCTTCATGCATGTATGATTCAGATGTTTGGCATCCTGGTGATGATATGATTACAGATTTGTTCCATCCATTCGAGGATGAACTGACGCAGTATTTTCAGGATAATTTTCGACCGTCCCTTTGGGAGTTGTGATGCAGATCCTTTTGGGGATGCAGACTTGTTATATGAGTATTTTTAGCCACCTTCATCTTCAACTTTAGACGAATGCCAGGATGTGGTCATCCCAGAGCAATCAAAGACTCATTCTAAAAAGTGAATTTTTTTCATATTGGGTATTTCCACAAGGATTCACAGATGAAGAGACCATGTTTTTGTTTCTCTAGACCTAATCTTGTCCCTTACCTCGTTCCTTCTTCTCAGGGAAATTATAAGGTCTTATTGGAATCTCTCTTATCTTATCAGTCTTTAGGAAGTAGTGACCATACTAAAAAAGTTGAAGATGAGCCATCGTCTACATATGAAAGCCCTCTTTAGAGATGGATTGATCGATCATGTGGCTATCCTTTCTAGCATGATTTATGGGATGATCAGGATTGTATCTACTCTTTTCATCAAACTTTCCTCCCTCCCACCCATCTCCATGAGTTTCATTTCATGATTGATTATATGTCTATTTATGCTCATGATTATTATGTGTTGGACTTATCTTTGTTGTTTCACATGATTAAGCACATGGGGAGATGCTTTGGTGAGATGATCAATTAGTTGCACTAGTTATATGACTTCACCTAACATCACCTATCTCTTGATGTTTAGGGCCCCAAGGCCCTAGGTAAGTAGGTAGGCCATCTTCATTTCCTTTCATTTGCATCTCGAGTGCTCATAGTATCTTAGACGCATTTCATATTTCATTTTTCTCGACTTGCATATTGATTTCATGCTTAGTTTAGATTTTTTTGAAAAAAAATGCTAACCTCTTCTTTTCTAGATTATTTTCATTTTTAGTTTTGATGTATATGGAAGAAGGGTGATAGAACCAACCTAGATTTTATAGTGTTTTGTTTCAGTGTAGGCACATGTCTACTAGGAGATGTTGCAATTCTCATGCACTCTACGGAGAGCACATGCCCCCAAGTAGGAGCCAGATGTTATCTCAATTTTGTGGGATAACTAAGGAGATGATGTCTTAATTCCCTTAGGTTGCAGATATGGAGTATCGAGAAACATCATGACCAACAATGTCTGCTTTCACATACAGGGACCCACTTCACCATCACAGCTCCATAGTTGTCATGAAAATATCCACAACATCAACTAGACTCCAGAAGACATTTGGTCTTGCTCCATGAGGTACAAGCTAGGTGTTATGGTGAGTTTCATTTCAATATTTGAGGCATTTGAGTTTATTACATCTATTACTTCTTTTTATTTTGTGACATTTTCTTGGACATTATTTTCTTTTTCGTGTTTCACTTTGGTGGTAGACATTTCTCCCTAGTAAGTGGGTCACCCTTAGGGATAGGTATGCTACTGGGAGGTCCTTTTGACGAGTCATCATTCCATTACCAACCATACTTGTCACTTTCCACACTTCATCCCCTCATCTCCTCACCTTTTGGGTTTTTTCAGGTGAACTGACCCAAGAAGGGGTTGTCCCTCACTTCATGGGAAGAAGGGGTTAAAGGCCCAAAGGCTTGTGGCTGGAAAAATATAAAAGAAAAACTATTAACCTTCTATATGATCACCTAGGGATCCCGAGTACATTGAAATATATCTCATAAAAAAACTAATGGGACCCGTAATAGAATGACTAGGAACAAAATTCCAACGAGGGAGGAGCATGTGTGGGCAATATTTTTATTGCTTAGGTAGAATCCTCGCACATGTTTCCAACTTGGGGAAGCATGATGTGACCAGGGTAGAGTCAATGTGGGCACATTTTTTCATTCTTAGGTAAAATCCCCACCTTGTATTCAACCTGGAAGCATCCTAAAAGAATAAAAGGCAAAAAATGGGCTTGGAGAATGGTTGCATTGAAAACGAAGGTGCATCACACCCTATACAAAGGTACCCATAAGTGAGACACTGAAACCACTTGTATGTTATAAACCCCATTCCCAAAAGTATTCACCTCATCCATGACACATCATCCACATGAATTAGAAGTAGTTACCCTTGGAAAACACCCTTAAACTTGAGGAATGATTCACCCAATAGGTCATTTTTTCAACCCTCCCATGCCTAAACCTAGAAAATTGCATAGGGTATTTGAGAATTAGTTTATTTTGATGAGGAAGTTTGGATGTGATTTCTTAGATGGTTCTTTTACTGATTTGATTTACTCATCATGATGCTTTGACTTGATATCTTAGAGGGCATATCCATTTGTCTTTGCAGGACCCAGTTGGTGGACAGTTTTGGAGGAACAAGCCTAGCTTGGGCTTCCATGGGGCTTGAAACCCACGCATTGGATTCCAAGGGCCCACATGATGGATCATGAATACATGCCTTTGTATTCTTATATGACATCATGGAGGACCTAACCTAGCCCCTACCACCTAAACATTTTTCTTGAAGGAGGAAAAATGTCACCTTCTTGGAGCTTGACATCATAGTAGGGCTAGGGTTTCGTGGTGGCTAAGGACACTTGGCACGTTTTGGAGGAAATAACCCATGATCATGGAAGAGATGGATTGGATCGAGGACATTTTTCCTTTGTAGGCTTATCTCACCCATGTCCAACTCAACGATTTGACTTAAAGTGTCAAAAGTTACCCAAAAGGAGGGTGACGTCATGTTTTAGGGTTTCTTTCATGTGCAAAAGTATGAATTAAATAACATTATTTTGTAAATGGGAAAGATTACGGTTGTTGACCCCTTATATTTGTTGATGTTTGGAAAACATCGGGAATATATTATTCCATATATTATGTGTGTGTGTGTGTGTGTGTAATATCATATAAAATATCATATAATATATGACATGATATTTATAATACAAGGTATAAATATACTTAATAAATAAGTAGTTACTTATTATTCAAGGGACACATCCTTTCATGGATGGTCACCATATGTTCTATATATATGGAACTCTCATCATTGTAATAATATATATCAATCTATTATAATCATTTTGTCTTAGCATTTTTTGTTGTACTTGTGTCTCTGTGCATAGTTATTCTTCTTGTGATCTTTGTTATTATTGTTGCTATTGTTCATGGTTTATGCTTTAGTTCATGTAAATTTTTAAAGTAACTAAATGTAATTTAACAACAGTGTTCTTGAAACAATACTATTGCACATGCATTGACCTTTTATAGCAGTTCATCGTACCTTTCCTGCAATTCGTTGTTTTGTTGCAACTGCAACTCAAGTTAAAGTTTTTGCACTCTTCCAACAAACATGTTGAACCGTATTTTGGTGGAAGATAGGCTTGATGGAATAGCCAACTTCAATTCTTGGAAATCTATATTGCTCATCACTCTAGAAGAGAGTGACCTAATGAAGTACGTTGAAGAAGTTGTACCAGAATCAGCTGATGATGCAGAAAAATCTCAATGGAGGAAGAATGATGTAAAATCCAAAAAGATCATCATCTATTCTTTGAGATACCATTTAATCCCTCACATATCCAACTTGAAGACAACTAAGAAGATGTATGACGCCTTGAAGAATTTTTTTGAGAGAAACAACACCAACATAGCACTTTCCTTGAGACATCATCTTTACAATCTCAAGATGATGAAGTCTAATACAATTGTCACCTTCTTCATGAAGATTTCAGATGTCATAGGTTAGTTGGGTGTTATTGGTGAAATCATCTTTGATAGAGAAATTGTCATGATTATCCTTAATGGTCTTCCAAGCCATTGGGATCCATTCATTCAAAGTATCAGTGGGAGATCCAAATTTCCCAAGTTTGATAGTTTATGGGCAGACTTTACTCCAAAGGAAACTAGACTTGCAGCTAGAGGCATGCAATATTCCCATCATGATGAAAATTAATACCTTTCCACTCATGCAAGGAAAATAAAAGGAAAAAGAAGAGGTTTTGGAAAAAAAATTAAAGGAAGGAAGTCAACACCAACTTCTAAGCACAAAAAGAAGGACATGTCAAAGGTTCAGTGCTTCAGATGTGACAAGTATGGCCACTATGTGAAAAATTGTCCTACATGGAAGAAAGGAAAGCAACATGCTTCCACTGCTAATGTCGATTCAGAACCACCTCATAGGAAGTGAAGGAATGAAATAATGAATGATAAAGAGGTATTCTTCATTTCATCCCTCTCAAGTATGGTTCCTACTAGTAATGATATTTGGTTGATTGACAGTGGTGCTTCTAGACATATGACTGGATACAGAGAGCACCTTACATATCTAGTAAAGAAATAATATTTTTTGCATGTTGTACTTGGTGATGATGCAAGATATATTGTGAAGGGAGTTGGATCCACTTCCTTACAATTGAATTCTAGCACCCCACTCCATTTGAGTGATGTATTATTTGTACCTATGATGAGAAGGAACCTTGTCTCTATTTCAGCCTTAGAGAACAAAGGATACAAGGTTACTTTCTCTGATGGAAAGTTTCTTGCATGGAACAAGAAATATAGTGTGGATTATGCTTGGGTGATTGGTTTTCAAGAGGACATATTGTACATATTGAATGTTCAACCAATTCAGACCTTAATACATGATTATATTATTTTGAGCAAACTATGGCATAGGAGACTTGCTCATTTACATTATAGATCTCTTCCCGCTTTGGGGAAGATGGTGACATTCCTTCCAAAGATCCATGTTGAAAATGATGGAATTTGCAGAGGTTGTTCTCTTGGAAAGAATGCTAAGGGGTCCTTTCTGAGCAGCGATAGTAGATCCAAGGGGATCTTAGACTTGTTTCATATAGATTTATGTGGACCCATGACAATTTCTTCCTTGAGTGGATACCTATACTATGTGATCTTCATTGATGAACACTCTCGGAAGACTTGGATTTACTTCTTGAAGACCAAGGATGGATTCCTTGCCAGATTTCAAGAGTATAGAGAACACGTCGAAAACTTGACCGGAAAGAAGATCAAAGTGTTGATATCAGATAATGGAGGAGAATACATCTCCCAGGATTTCAGTGATTTATGCATTGAGGTAGGGATCAAGAGGGGGTACATTTTTCCTTACAATCCTCAACAGAATGGGTTCACAGAGAGGAAGAAAAGATCTATTGTTGAGGCAGTCAAGGCGATGATTCATGATCAACATTTGCCTATGTTTTTGTGGGAAAAATCATCCATGACTGCAATATATGTTCAGAACAGAATTCCTCATAAGACTTTAAGGAACATGACTACTGAGTAGGCCTTCACCAAATTGAAGCCTGAGGTTGGACACTTCAAGATATTTGGGTTTCAATTATACATTCATATACCCAAAGAGAAAAGGACTAAGCTAGACCCTCCAAGTAGAAAGGGTACATTTGTGGGGTACAGTGAGTCTTCGAAGGCATATCGGATCTGCATCCCTTGTCAGAGACAGATTGAGGTGAGAAGAGATGTTACCTTTGAGGAGAAGTTAGCCTTCATGAGATATAGAGGATATCACATGGAAATTTATAGTGAGAAACATGAAGGGATGGTTCCTTGTCCCCCTCACCCTCCATCAGTTCACAGTGAGACAATTGAGCATATTGATCCCATTGATCATGTACCTCTAGTTGATGTTCCCATATATATTGTATTAGGTCATAAGAGAACTACATGGGCTCATTAGAATCTGTAGGAGGAAGAAGAATATGCAACTCTTCTTGGTACCTTTCAAGAGAGCAAGAGACCTCAGAGATATTTGTGCTATGTCATGGGTATGAGCCACATCATTTATTCTAAGCCTTCATGTTATGAGGAGGCATCTATTCAACCAGTATGGAGAGATGTCATGATGGAGGAGTATCATTCCATCATGTAGAATGATGTGTGGGATATTGTTCTGAGACCTAAAGGGAAGTCTGTAGTGACTTCCAAATGGATCTATAAGATCAAACATATAGTTGATGGAAGCATCGAGAAGAACAAAGAGAGATTTGTTGCTAGAGGATTCTCTTAGGTGGAGGGAATAGATTATGAGGAGACATTTTCTCATGTTGCTCGATACACTTCTATCCGGATGATTATTACCCTCGCAACATCCATGGGTTGGAGACTACATCAGATGGATGTGAAGACAACCTTTCTCAATGGAAAGATTGAGGAAGAAATATACATCGAGCAGACATATGGTTTCATCATACATGAGAAGGAGTCTCATGTATGTAGGTTGAAGAAGGCCCTGTATGGACTCAAGAAGGCACCTCGAGCTTGGTATGCAAGGATTGATGGACACCTGATGAGTTTGGGCTTCAGAAAAAGTGTTTTTGATACCAACCTATGCTACAAGACTGTTAACGATGAAGCCTTGATTCAGGTCCTCTATGTTGATGATTTATTCCTCACCAATACAAAGAGCCTTATTACTGAATGCAAGTATGCGTTGGCCTCTGAGTTTGAGATGAAGTACCTTGGTATGATGCACTACTTCTTGGGACTAGAGGTGTGGCATAGAACTGATGAGATCTTCCTAAGTCAGGGGAAGTACACAGTTGAGATATTGAAAAAGTTTGGTATGTTGAATTGTAAACCCATGGCTACACCAATGTACAAAGAGACTTCTTACATTCGAGACATGGTGCAAAGGAAGGCATTATTGGTGCAGTACCTTCCTACAGATGAGCAGGTTGTTGATGTTATTACCAAACCCCTTACCAGGACAAAGTTCAAGTACTTTCATGAAAGAATTGGTGTGGGAGAGAATGCCACCCTTGCTGAAAGGGAGTCTTGATGTTTGCATCTTCCTAAAACATTATCCAAATTGTACTCCTTTGTGACTGAAGTGAATTGATCTGTGATGACACTTATCCGAGAAGGGATAAGTAGGTTTGGGATTATAGGCCAACATCCATGTGGAGACCACATGATGACATGTCAAGGGAGTTGATCCTTGACTTCACACACTATGGGAGTTGACCCTAGTGTTTCTAGAGGGTGTAGCCTCTAGAAGTCCACATGGGAGTGCCATATGTGACAAACATTCTACAAATTGTACTCCTCTGTGAATTGAGTTGAGTTGATCCGTGAGAACACTTATTCGAGAAGGGATAAGTGCATTTGGGATTATAAGCCAATGTATCATGTGGAGAGCACATGAGGACATGTCAAGGGAGTTGACCCTTGACGTCGCACATTATGGGAGTTGACCCTAGTGTTTCTAGAGGGTGTATCCTCTAGAAGTCCACATGGGAGTGCCATGTGTGACAAGCCTTTTTCTATTATGGTGGTTTTGTACCACTAGAAGAGACTGTGTGTCTCTGGACAATAGTTGTGTACTACTATGGAAAGATACCTCCCTAGCTAAGAGGAATTGTTGATGTTTCAGCATCGGGTGGAACTTCTCCTAGATTGGGCTGCAAACCAAGGGAGATAGGATACATTATCATAAAGGTGCACTTGTGGTAAACGGGCCCAGACATAGTCCTTCCTTGATCATGAAGAGAAACAATATGGACTCGAGGTGCTTGAGGTGTTTTCCACGTGTCAGTTAGCATCATGCTAACATTCACTCACGGGGGTGTACTTATGGTGAACAACATTGGTTGAGAATGTCTCCCTCGTTGAGAGGGAGTGTTGATGTTTGGAAAACATCGAGAATACATTCTTCCATATATATATGGCATGATATCATATAGTGACTTCCAAATGGATCTATAATATCAAACATACAATTGATGGAAGCATCAAGAAGCACAAAACAAGACTTTTTACTAGAGGATTATGTCAAGTGGAGGGAATAGATTATGAGGAGACATTTTCTAATGTTGCTCAATAACACTTCTATCCGGATGATTATTTCACTCACAGCATACATGGGTT
>ML838223.1:56340-70733 GCA_009831015.1 Picea engelmannii | reverse complement strand
TGGAAGCATTACATTTTGGGGAAGGAAACGATCATCCACACGGACCACCGACCCCTGCAGTTCATACAGACACAAGGGAAGTTGCAGAACGATCGCCATCAGAAGTGGTCCACATATCTGCAACAGTTTCATTTGAACATCAAGTACAAGAAGGGCAGCACCAATAATGTTGCAGACTGCCTCAACCGACCACCAATCATGGCAATAACCACCGTGCTCAACTCTTGTGGGCACGAGACTTCTGATTGGCCGCTTCTCTACAAGAGCGATCCAGATTTTGGCCACACATACAAGACGCTCTTGGAGGTAACCGAGTTCCAAATTTTCACCTCCAGGATGCACTACTATGTCACCTGGGACACCTTTGTGTTCCTTCAAGCGAGCGTGCCAAGATGATTTGGGAAGCGCACTATAGTCGAGTCGCTAGGCATTTCAGGGTCGAGAAAAGAGTGGCAGTACTGCAAAAGTATTTCTATTGGCCAAACCTTGGACAGGATGTCGGGAAGTACATCAGATCCTACACTGCCTGCGCCATTAACAAACCAACCATCAAGAAGCAAGGCCTCTATACTCCACTGCCTACCCCTTGGGAATCCATCTCCATGGATTACATGTCGGGCCTTCCTTCTACTAAGAATGGCAACGACTGTGTTTTCGTGGTCGTCAACAGATTCTCAAAGATGGCCATTATGGCGGCCTAAAAGAAGAATATCACAGCAGAAGCCACTACTAAACCCTTCTTTGAACGAGTGTGGGTACACTTTGGGACCCCACAGTCTATCATCTCAGATCGGGACAGCAGGTTCCTCAGTACATTTTGGTCCAGCCTCTAGTCAATGCTGGACACCAAGCTCACCAAGTCCACAGCTTTCCATCCCCAAACTGATGGCCAGACAGAGGTCGTCAACAGGATGATCGTACACATTTTGCACATGAACAACTCAAAGCATCTTCGCACATGGGATGAGAGCCTCCCCGATGTACAACATAGCTATAAGCGAGCCCTCCACAGCTCAACCGACCACAGCCCCTTTCAGGTGGGCTTGGGATTCCAACCACTATGTCCCATTGTCGTAGCCATACCATTTGCAGCTACTTAGGCTGATTCGGCTCATGTCCAGTCTGAAGCTGCCAAGGCGAACAGCTTCATTGAGCGCATTCAACACATTCGCCAACAGGTTCATGACATATTGGATAGAGCCAATGCTAAGTACAAGTAGCGGCATGATTAGCATTAGGTGCAACACAACTTCCAGGTAGGCGACAAAGTGTGGCTACATTTGCAGAAGGAGCGCCTCGCTGGAACCCACCGCAAGCTTCGCCCGCTCCAATATGGGCCATACACCATCACCAAGGCTGTAGGGGACAATGCCTTCGAGCTCAGTATCCCACCATTCCTTGGTCTGCACCCAGTGTTCAATGTGGACCACCTTCGGCCTTACTTTCCACCTCTACTGGACACATCCGACATGGCAGAACAACTCACACCAACAAAGTTAAACCCAAACTGCATGGAACAAGCCACAACTGATCGGATTATGGACACACAGATCAAGAACACCCGCCAGCAAAGGATCCAGCTATATCGAGTTGTCAAAGCAGGCCAACTCCTTCACCAGGGCAAGTGGCTCACCAGGGACCAAGTTCAACAGAAGTTTCCTCATCTCATGGAGGAAATCAACGCAATGGGGACAATTGTTTCCTAAGGGGGGAAGAATGATCCAGGTGGATATTGGTGGCCACCTGCCTATTCCACTTGGACCCCACCATTGTTTTTTTCAGTTTTTCAGTTTCCTTAATTGTAGCACAATTTACTATTTTTGTCAGTTTTTCGAGTCCTGAACTTTCGAAGCCGTTTTGAGGCCCGAAACGACGTTTTTTGGGCATGGTCCGATCGAAAATTTTCATCATGATATTTTTTGCCAACTATTGTAGTCCTCGGATAGATCTTTCTAACGATGTATCATATGCGTCAAACAGAGATAGTATGCCAAAGTTACGACCTCGGGAAATTGATGTACCAATTTACCCCGAGGGGACCCATATTCTAGCGTTTCATCTCCTAAGGTTAGGTTTTTTGGATGTTTAGGGTTTCCATTGTTTCTCAATAATAAATAGGCCTTCGAGCCTCATTGAAACACAGAGTTCAGAGGCCTGTAGCCGCCACATCTCTTCTCAGAGATAAGCTACCAGCGCCCTAGCTAGTTTATTTCTATTATGTCTGTAAACAAATTTCAATTTTTTGATATTAATGAAATGAAGTGTTATTTCAGCTGCATCTTTGTATTCATGGTTATTTGTGTATTTTGTTGCATTCCTGCATAAATCCGGATCAAAGAACCACTATAAATAGAGAACGTCTTAGCTCATTTGTTCACTCACTCACTCTCACTCAGGAAACCAGAAACAGTGCACAAGTTTGGAGGAGCAGCAGCAGCTACAGTTGGGCAGTTTTCTCTTGTTCAATCTTTTGGTACTTTATCTTGTGCGCTACCCTTGGAGAAGGTGCGCTCTCTCTTGGTCATCTGTTGGTTCTGGTGTGGCTTCCCGGAATCATTCTTTCTGTCAAAGGTTAAGGTGCTCGAGGGAGGCTTTGTGCCTATGGATGGGTGACAATGGTGTAGCATTGTCTATGGTGAAACGAGCACATCCACATTATTCTAACAAGTTATGGGCCCACCCCACCTTCGGAACAGTCTAACCACTAGAAGGAAACTCAACGGATCGACATGCAATTGGTCGAACCTTACCCAATGAAAATTAGCGCGTAGACCCAAACAAAATCGCAGCTTACCCTGAGGTCTCGAGAATATGTGGGCAGGGTATGGCTACTACTAGGTGGATTTCAAGATCAGTACTAAAAATGACCCATGTAAGTCCACAACTCTAATTCTTCACCCTAGGAAGTACCAAGAATGATGACAAAATATATAATGATCCATCTTGTATCCTTCAAAAGAGATTTACAGATGGCATGATGAGCTTCCTACACACCTTTAGTAAAGCTTCAAGCATTGTTGTTAGCAATTGTGAGACTCTATGTGGCATTATAAGCACTGATCACATCCCTTCTTAATTCAAATCTAGTAATAATAGGTAAAAACAAGTGAAATTACCTCATACTTGAGCATCAACTTTAGTGTTGATGTTCCCCTGAATCAATTGTGGAGCTAGATTTTAAACAAGATCGAGGGTAAGACACTTAAGTGGTACAGTCTTAACCTTCCCCTTTCTTGTAAAATAATGGTGGTATATAGAAACGTCAAGAATAGACATATATAATATTCTTATTGTTGGTTTCCAATAGATGCAAACTATGCTTTGTGGGAAAAGATATTAAGAAGTTCCAGTTGCAATAAACAGGTCCATTCCAAGAGCCTAACCTCAGTTAATTGGATAGACTTTATTTTGCCAAAGAATGCAAGTGATGTAGGTCTAGTAGATATACAAAATCAAGGCAATGTGTTGTGAGTTAACTGGGTCTCCAGAAGTGCATAATAAGGCAATACATTATTCTTGTCAAATATAGGTATGGGCTAAGTTGTAGGAAGCATGGGGACCCTCTGTTTTTCAAACCACAAAAAATATTTTGAAATGGCCCAAAATGCCCCAACATGTTTTGGGAAGCATTTCACAATTGGAAAACACAACCCGAAACTCAGGCCCATGTTTCAAGCAAGTTTCTACCTAGAAAGAGCACATTTTGCCTAGAAAGAGCACATTTCGAGCTCATGAACTCACTTAAAAGGTTCACCAAGAACCCTAAAAAAACACAAACACCAAAATTAAAGAAAAAAACATCCTCCTTTCTAGAATTGTAATTAACTTTTAATATCGATTCTTAAAGTCATTTAGCTTTATCTATATTTACTTTCAATTACCTTTAAAGTCTTCTATCTTGAGTTTTCTCCACTCGGCCTCAGATGTTTGGGGAGCTAGCTCTAACAGATCTTGATACGCAAGCTCTAGCAAATCTCTATACGCTGGCGGTTTGCCTTTTGGGCACTCCAGATTTTGGATCCATGTGCATTGTATATCCTTCATTCAGATATGCTCTATACTTCTAGAGTGTAAGTTCTCATGCTTTAGTTTAAGATCAGCACTTCACTTTATGCATCTTTCTTTTTATAGGAGCCATTTTTTAGCTCCCGTTTTGTATCGACATCATTGTATTTGGCAGTCCCATTGACCTACTTCAATGGTCATTAGTTGGACATTAATAAAATTATCTTGTCTTATCTTATCTTATTAACTTAAATTTTAACATTAAAAGTTAAAGTGGGACCCCCATTCCAAGATGTTTGGTGATGGAATCAGATCCATTTAAACCTCACACAAATAAGATAGACATTGAGATGTTTTTCAGTTTTCAACACACTTACGATTTTTCCAACCTTTTAACATATATTCAAAACAACATCTTGTACCTGTTGAAATTTTGGTATGCTCGTTTAACCATAGACAATGTCACATCATTGTCACCCAACCAATGGCACAAATAAACCCTAGCTGCTAAATGCAACAACAACTCAAGACAAGCAGAGTGCTCCTTCTCCAAGGGTAGCACACAAGAGAGAGAGTCTCCATAGAACAAGTACCATACACAACTGCAGCAGCTGCAGCTGCACTACTCTCTTAGACTTGTGCCATACTTAGTAAGAACATCACCAAGAGTATCACCAAGAATATCACCGAGAGTTTCACCAAGAACCACCAAGAGTTTCACCAAGAGAATCACCAAGAAAAATCACCAAGAGAGAGACCAAGACCCAAGAGATGACCATGCTCCCTTATTCCTCCTTCCAGCTGCAACTACAGCTCTCCAAAAGACTTGTGCACTAACTAGCTATCCAAATGAGCTAAAACGTCCTCTATTTATATTAAACTGTCAAGTGACTTTTCTGGCTGGGCCGACCTGAATTTTTGGTAAATATATTTTATGTTTATCTTTTTCCTATGGGGCCGACTTGTATTTCTGGAAGATAATAATCTAATATTATTATTCCACTAGGTCGATTTGTCTTCTAGGGTTTCCACACGTCTATTTAATGGTCACTTGCTTCCGGAATATTCTATTCTAAGTCAAAGGTTACACGTGGAGGTTAATACCTCCCGTAACTACCAAAACATCAACATTCCCTCTTAGCTAGGGAGGTATTAACTAAGATGTTCTTCATATAGTGGTCTCAAACACATCCATCCATCTCACATGGCATGGGAAAGATTCACATGGTCTTGAAGACCAGTCTACAGGTAGCATTACCATATCCACACAGGATATCCATAGTGCAACATGACTTCACCCCATGCATCCAAGGTATGTGGGTAGCTCTCAATATCTACAACATGTCCCCAGGACATCCACTACCCTGCAATGCATCAGTACCTGATCATTTGCACCCTCGATCTCAGTGCCAGCCCTTTTTCATGTTGGATGAGATCCGCCAGACTCAGTGCCAGCCCTTTTTCATGTTGGATGAGACCCACAAGACTTAGTGCCAACCCTTTTCATCCTGAATGAGGTTTTTCCATTTTTTCTCAGTGCCAAACCTTTTTCATGCTGGATGAGACCCACCAAACTCAGTGCCAACCCTTTTTCATGTTGGATGAGATTTTTCCATTTGTTCTCAGTGCCAGCCCTTTTTCATGCTGGATGAGACCCACCAAACTCAATGCCAGCCCTTTTTCATGCTAGATGAGATTTTTCCATACTCAGTGCCAGCCCTTTTTCATGTTGGATGAGTTGCACCTGTCACTCCCTCTGAAGAGGGACCACACCAAGCTTGTCCCTGAAGTACTCGAACTTCGTTCTCGACAGCGGGTTGGTGAACACGTCCGCAACCTGATCCTCGGTAGTCACGAGCTGGAGCCTCACTGCTCCCTTTTGCACCATATCCCTGATATAGTAATGTCTAATCTTGATATGCTTCAACCTATCATGGAACACCGGGTTCTCTGACAACTTCATGCAACTCTGGTTGTCACACCAAATGTAGGTCGCCTCAAATTCGAGACCAAATAAACCAGACAACAGCTTCTGAAGCCACACTGCTTCTCTGCCCGTTGCACATGCTGCCACATACTCAGCGTCAGCCATACTGAGCACCACACGTGACTGCTTCCTGCATCCGGTGGAGCCTCCTGCTCCTTACTGTAGTACCCAACTCCCTCTGGAACTGACCATCCGGCTTCCTCTCGAGCACTGAATATCAACTGGATCTTCAATCTGCTAACTGTATGGGCCAACTGGCTCCCTCTAAACCTTGACTCCTTCTGAGTTGGTACTTGGTGGGGCTGCCTACCTCACCATTAGTGGAGCCATTTGCTCCTCATGATATGGCTCGTCAATGCTATATGGCTTTGCATCCTATAAAGTGTCATGGGACCATGCTGGTCTCTTCCTGGTTACTGCAATGATTTTGGGTAGGCCCTTCTGGCTCTATTAACTCTTCCTGATGATCTGAAGAGTGATCAATTGTATTAGAGGGATTTGTTCGGTCATCTTTGGAGCCTTCTGCTCCTTACAATCAATCTCCATATGAGATACTCCGTATCTCGCAAAAGTACCCTTCTTCGTCTTCTTCTTTGGTACATGGATGTATACAGTCATGCATACAACTTCTTATCTAGATAGTTTGTTTCATATCTCAAACTAGAGATCATCTAATATGTTGTCTCCTACAACCATCATTGTAGCTTCCCTTAGAGTTATCACCTGTGACCTGCCCAAAACAAGGACAACAAAGGGGAAAACAGTGGACAAGAATAATACTCTTATAATAATAAAAACAAGAACAAGAACAATAATCACAGTAGCTCATTCTCAGAGTTATTTCTTGTGACCTTCCTAAAACAAGAGCAAAAATAAAATTACAATAATAGGAACAACACTCTTCTAGTGTTGTGATCAATCATTCTTCCATGGTATCCTCCATGGAATTTATAAAATAACCAAGATGACCTGTCTGGAAGCAAAACAAGAAGTATCTCCTAGAGGAGATGTTAGTTCATCTTGCAAACAAGTGCAATAAGTATTTATATCAATAGTACTTACATGCTGCCAAGTATTCATTGTATCTAGCAGTAATAGAACCTTTCAGGGATTGTTGTCACAACTAGTACTGTAGCAATTATCAAACTTGATATGTACAAATAGGAAATTTATTAATTTAATCAATCAAACCTCGAACCTGGAGTCTTATCTTCAAGAACGAGTGTTGTTTATTTTCTTCCGAGTCTCCTTCACTCAAGATGACAAGTATTCTCTTCAACCTGTCCCCTGTACTTAAGACTATAATTTCTTGACAGAAGTCTGAGTTAGAGAATATAATGCAAATAAACTCTAAAATCTCAACCTTAATCAATCTAATAATTTGACTAAAGTTAGTTTCTAACTTCAACTTTGACTAGAGATTAGTACGATAATCATAACTTCAATAGATCAAAAAATGCAACCTAGATGTTCATAATGCCATAACACCTAGAGGCATATGAAAACAATCAAACCTGGAGTGCATTGTTCCTCTGAATGTGCTAGATCTGAGATCCCTCTGGATCTACGAATGTAAGAGATCCCTTCTCCTGCAATCACACTCAAAATAGTGATACAGTTTAAATATATATAAGTACATACCTTCGGCACCGGCGGCAAGAAATGATGAACCTTAAAACTACAAAGGTGCTCCAACTTGCAATCAAAAGGTAGTTGGAGATGTGCTAGGGTAAGGCACACTAGGACAACCAAAGATTATTCCCAATACTTCACATAAAATTTCACTACAACTAGTATTGCAACTGCTGCTACAACTAACACGAAGGAACTGGCACTGCAAACCTAGGGTTTTATGAGGAAACCCTAATTTCTCAACTTCACAAATTTGCAAATCTGAAGAGATGCGCCCTACTAAGGCGGACTTCTTAGTGAGTTCAATATGTGCTCAATGAGCTTGAAAATGGGGGAAACTAAGGATCTTCCTTCCAGTGGTTAGATTGTTACGAAGAAAACCAGCTCTAATACCATGTTGAAATATTGGTATGCTTGCTTAACCATAGACAATGTCACATCATTGTCACCCAACCATAGGCACAAGGCCACCCCCGAGCATCCTAACCTTTACTTAGAATAATTCTCGCAAGCCTACTCCAGAACCAACAGATAAACCCTAGCTGCTAAATGCAGCAACAACTCAAGACAAGTAGAGTGCTCCTTCTCCAAGGGTAGCGCACAAGAGAGAGAGTCTCCATACAACAAGTACCATACACAACTGCAGCAGCTGCAGCTGCACTACTCTCTCAGACTTGCGCCATACATAGTAAGAATATCACCAAGAGTATCACCAAGAATATCACAAAGAACCACCAAGAGAATCACCGAGAGAATCACCAAGAAAAATCACCAAGAGAGAGACCAAGACCCAAGAGATGACCAAGTACCCTTATTCCTCCTTGCAGCTGCAGTTGCAATTGCAGCTGCAGTTGCAATTGCAGCTGCAACTGCAGCTCTCCACAAGACTTGCGCACTAACTGGTTGTCCAAATGAGCTAAAACGCCCTCTATTTATATTAAACTATCCAGTGAATTTTCTGGCTGGGCCGACCTAACTTTCTGGTAATTATATTTTCTGTTTATCTTTTTCCTGTGGAGCCAACTTGTATTTCTGGAAGATAATAATCTAATATTATTATTTTGCTAGGTCGATTTGTCTTCTAGGGTTTCCACACATCTATTTAATGGTTCACTTGCTTCTGGAATATTCTATTCTAAGTCAAAGGTTACACGTGGAGGTTAATACCTCTCGTAGCTACCAAAACATCAACAGTACCCCTTCCTCCTACACCTCTAGAACTAGGAATTGGGTGATTCTGAGATTGAAGCCTAGAAGGGAAATAGGTTGCTCAATGGTGCCAACTAATTGAAAGACATATGCTTTCCAATGACAAATTAACCATTAAACAATGACGAATTAATCATAATGTCATTCCTACTAAATTCTCATTTATATCTATCATTTTGATTTTCTTGATCATTTCATTCCAATTTTCAAGATAATGTGATATTTAACAAAAAAACTATTTGCGAAATATTTATATCTTTTGTAATTTTAAAAAATAGTGCTTCGCCCTTTCCAAAATTTTGCGAGGTCAGCTTTCCATGCCACACCCGTTTTGGAAACTCGTACATGTTTCCATGTTTTATGCAACTTAGGGACTCGACAAGCAAGGTGTAAAAAAGGCATTAAGGGACCCTTCGATCTTCATAACATCACCACATGTCAAAAGACTTCAACATTGAGGGCACTCCTATGTTGAAGAGAAATTGGAAGAGTCGACAAGAGGTCTTTGTAAATCTACAAAGAGATCTAGTGGGCCTTGGAAGGGGCTTTTCCATCAGTTGTGATAGCATTTGGAGCCTTTCAACAGAATAAAGGTTCTATTGGGAGAAGTGATTGAGCAACAAGGAGATCAACCAATTGAAGGACCTCTGAGATTTTCAAAGTTGATACCAGTTAGAGTGGATAGATATAGCTAGGAGCAGAAATCTTCTAGGGAACAACAAAACTATTTTTTTGAAAATTTTTGAAGCTTTTCTTGAATAAAAAAAGTATAAGAATGAAGTTGTTGACCCACTATGAAAGTTGGAAAGACAGGCGTTGGAATCATGTGGCATCTTTCTCAACCTATAAGTCAACAAAATTGTAAAAAGATTGTCCCCAAAACTTTCATTCAAACCAAGATTAATAGAAGGTAGAATCTCGAGGATGAATGTAAATGCTTGAAAGGGAACAAAGTATTTGGGATATGAAGATTTCCTTCAAATTGAAACTTATTGTCTAGCTCATTCCATTCATAGCACCCCAATCAAAGATAGGCTTCAAAAAAAGACCTCACAAATGGAAATCGCAAGAGAATGCTAGTCATGTTTTATGGATGTAGTCATTACCTAGTGAGATTTAGATTTGGATAGAAAGGTTTTTTGCAAGGATGTTCACTTGGTAAGCCATCATTCTTCAGGATCGTCGATGTTGTCATCAACCTGTTTATAGTGTTTGGCAGGTCATCAAAATGGTCACCTTGCATTTCTTCTGGCAAAAAAGATGTACGAGGACATTTAAAGATTGGCCCAAAGAAAGAATGACTAGAATGGACAAGTTTTTGTTTCTAGATTCTATAGCTATTCACTGCTCAGCTCATCCAGGTTCCTTAAAGAAAGATTGTGATATGTTAGATATAGGCGCTAAATCTCATGTTCTTGCCCTACTTGTTTGGGTAAGCAGGGAAAAAGGTTATATTGGTATAATGATGGATTTCTATGCACTCTGTGAAGGTAGGGCAATTGCTTTCCTTCCACAAACATATCGATTTTCTTCCAAAAACGAAAAGTCAGTTATCTTGCCGATAGCTCCCATTTTGTATTAAATTGGAAAATTAGCAGATAAACTTCAGTAACCATCAATTTAAGAGCTGCCAAAATATATGAGCCAATAGGAAGCAATTGAATCGCTTCCAAAATGCCATAACTGATAATACATCAGCGTGTACTGTTTGCTGAGCTCGGGTCTAGTGGTTGGGAGGGTCATCGCCATGCAAATGACCCAGGTTCAAACACTGCCGGACATAAAGCCCTAGAACAAGGTATGTGCTGGCCGAGTTTGATGGCTCCCCTCATTGAAGTGGGACGGCCGTGTTTGATGGCTCCCCTCATTGAAGTGGGACGGTGACAATGTGGCGTTTGGTTCATAGCTTCCCACAGATCCAAAAACACATTTACCCTTGCCAAAAAGATAAAAGCATAAGCGTGAACTGCTTTAAAGAACTGTTTTCAGGTTTCTGTGGTGTGAGTTTTCAGAGTTTGTATCTTCCAGATTAACCACAGTAGAGTTCATTTTTTGTCGACGTTTCGAATCCTTACCTGGATTCATCTTCCCAACAATTAGTCGATGAATCCAGGTAAGGATTCGAAACGTCGACAAAAATGAACTCTACTGTGGTTAATCCGGAAGATACAAACTGCTTTAAAGAATTTGGACAACACTTGCAAAAACCCAAATAGCCTATCTCCATTGACGCTGCTAAATATGTCACTAAGACTCAGCTTAACAAGCATTGCAACTACTTGAAAGAATATGATAGCCATGGAAAATGCAGAGTGCCCGATGTACAGTTTTCATTAAGGGTACCAATGGATGCAATTGATAAGTTCGGCACTGTTTGTATAATAATTTCAGTTAACATACATTCTCTTAGCAGAGCTTACAACCTGGAAATTAACTGTTGTTCTTTTGGGGAGATAGATTCAATAGTTATTTGGGTTACTAAACGACCTAATTTAATTCATTAACTAAGTTAAGATTTTCTTTGCTTTGAGAAAATAATGTTATATGATGAAGGATAGAGGTGTGAACGAACCAAATCCGAAAATGGAGCCCATTACAGCACCCGCGGCCGCATCCCCTGCAAATTTGAGGAGGCAGACATGGGGGCCATTGTAACCTCCTCCTCCTCCTCCTCCTTCCGACGAGGAGTCTGCAGTGATATTCTCGCCTTCGGTATCGGGGTCGGGGTTTGAAGAAGAAACCGTTGCCATGTTTCACCGCTCTTCTCCTCTGTTGGTTCGGAGCTAGGGATTATCAAGTGGACGTAAAACCCTGTTGCATAACTCTAAATATTCATACTCATACTATCATTGCATATATATATATATATGTATGTATGTATGAATTATATGTAATTAATTAATTAATGGCAGGATACATTTTAATATTTATCGTTATCCTTATGCGCCACTACCTTTAAAATTTTGAATTAAAAATCATCAGAGTTTTAAAAACTTGAGGGAGGTTAGGTGAAACTATGGATATTTTCAAGGTTTCATGTAGTTAAAAGTGGAATAATGCATGTTTCTAAGGTTATAGGTAGAATACTTATTGTTTGAACCATAATTTTATTATTATTAAATAATTTGTTGGTTATTTATAATCTTTTTTCTTTTCAAGAGATATGAAATTTGATCAAAGTTATTCATGGGTGGACTATTTGAGAATGAGAGGATGAGAATTCATATATTAAGGTTATATGTTTAATATTGATTGCAATTTTATTGTTTTTTTGTTTTGGGGTTTTGTTTGAAATTAAGATTGAAGTCTTTTGTTAATTGTTGCTTACAATTTTGTGGTTTACTTGTTTTTAAACTTTGTTTGAAACAAAGGTTATAGGCAGAATACTTATTATTTGCTTTATAAAAGGCACAACCATAATTTTATTATTAAATAATTTGTTGGTTATTTATAATCTTTTTCTTTTCAAGAAATATGAAATTGGACCAAAGTAATTAATGGATGGAACTATTTGGGAATGAGAGGGTGAGAACTTTGTGAATTCGTATATTAAGGTTATATGTTTAATATTGGTTGCAACTTTATTGTTTCTTTGTTTTGGGGTTTTGTTTGAAATTAAGATCGAAGTCATATGTTTATTGTTGCTTGCAACTTTGTGGCTTACTTGTTTTTAGACTTTGTTTGAAACTAAGATTGATTGATTAAAGAAGGTTTTGTTTTTATTTTCTTGGGTTATATACGTTATGGTCTTGTAGCGCAAGTAGAAAAGGCTCCTAGCTTACTTGACCCTCCCTTGTCTTTCGACTCTACACATATTTGGGAGCATAGAAAATCACCACGATGCATAATTTTTTAGAAACTTTCCATTGCCCATATGCATATACGGGAGGGTGTAGTTGTGCCTATACACTACGGGATAGGTGAGTTGAAGATATATATATATATATACATAACACCATCTCTGTAAACATTGTAGACATGGAAAAATACTTGCTCTTGATTCATCCATATCCAGGTTGTATCTTGGCAAAAGAAAGCTCTATGAATCCACCTCCAACGGCTGCATTTCCATGGGGCTTGGCATGCTTCCACTATATCCACTTCCAAATTGTGAAGAAATGAGGAGCTCTGAGCTTGAGATCTCTATATGTATATTCATAATATTCACTAGTGAAAAAGTTAATATGGTGATCATTATTCCTCATTCCCTATCGTGAGCAAAGGGGAGGTCATATTCCCAGGGGAGGGGCTACTGTAAAATAATTATCCAATAACTTGTATTGTGTTCTAAAGTACCTCTAATGTCATGTATTCTTCAACCAATGGAAAGACAATTGTAAGATTAATCCATCCTCCTCTTTTGGCATCTTGGAAAGTAAAAGGGTTTTGTTAAACATTCATCTCACAGTAGGTTGCTCAATTGTTAAATACCTGGATCATTATTCAAAAGGCCCTTGTATGCACCTCACCATTTGTCCTCCTAGATGTTTTTGTGTCCTTCTATTGTGCTTCCCATATTGAGGAAGAGGCAAGGAACTTCTTTGTTCTGTAAACGAATGATGAGTTTCCATAATGGGGTGTATGATAAACAACATGCCCTTTGTATCCAAACCAATGAGATATTTTTTGTAATCATTATCATGTTAGACCTTGAGAGGTTAGAAGGTTAGGCACTCGTTTAGTTCCTTTCACCTTATAAAGGAGCATGGGATCATTAATACGCGAGTCACCATTAGAAACAAGAACACAAATTATAACCAATTAATTGACTTAAATGTACAACTTTGATTAGAACTTGGTGCTTAGAGATAGTTTGAGAATATCTTTACTTACCTCATTCCATTGTCTTTGGAGCACACAACACAGATATCATATAATTTAGAGTAGATTTGATTGTCATTGTGTGACTAACCAAATTAAGGTGTCTAAAAGGCCAATTGTTGGGGAATGTCTTTATTTTTTCATAAATGACACCCATGTATACATTCTAATAAGTCAAAGCCCTGTGGAAGTCCCTAAGTATGTGAAGGTTTGATCCTCATGGATAAGAGAGACTCATAAAATGGTTGCCAATTTTTAAGTTATAAAGACATGGAAAAAGGTGGTGAACAATTGAGATTTGTGGGAATTGGCATGTAACTTGCAGCAATCTACTATGTTTATTGAACATTTAATTATTCAATATGTTTAAGTCATAAACCAATATATATTTAAATATGATTCGATAAAAAAGTAAATTAAAAATGAGGACACGATGAGGATTTACCTGCTTGGGTAATATCACTAATGTATAAGGATGGAATATTTTGAAGTGTATTTCTATGTTCAATGATCTTTGTAACAACATTCCTTCTATTACACCCATTGTTGCCATGATGTGTCATGTATCCAACTCCCTTCCTTTAGCCAACAAGGTACCAAGATCAAGAAACTTCCTTCCATTTCTATCAATCTAATTTTTGTGACAAGTTTATCATGCCTTTTATAGGTAAAGTTTTGAATGTGCAATAGAAACCTTAAGCAAGCATGGAAATTGAATAGTCACAGTTTAGATGAAAGA
>ML838223.1:26125-56274 GCA_009831015.1 Picea engelmannii | reverse complement strand
TATATCATTGCATCATAAACAATATCATTCATCAATGCATAATAAACAACCATAGATACACAGTACACCAGAATTTACGTGGAAACCCAAATGGGAGAAAACCACATAATGATTTCTTATATATATCAAGAATACATTCATAGGAAGCACCAACTTCCAAATTCTCCAGCACCAACCTCAAGGAAGCTACAACTCCCTGAATTCTCCAGTTACCACTGGAAGGAGGCTCCAACCCCTTGGTTTACAGGCTCCAACCTAAAGGAAGCTCCAACTCCATGTATTCTCTGGCTCCAACCAGAAGGAGGCTACGACCCCCTGATTTATAGGCTCCAACCTAAAGGAATCTCCAACTCCCTGAGTGCTCTGGCACCAACCGGAAGGAGGCTACAACCCCCTTTCATTGCCCTGTCCTGTCGCCCTGAAATATAAGTGTAGACTCAAACTATCACTACCACTAATCAACCTATAATTGTCATTGTCATCAACCAACATGTCACTATCACTGCCACATCAACCAATCATTGTCACTATGTCTCATCAACCTATACCTGATGATCAACCAATCATCCAACCTGTCACTATCCCTGTCACCGTCACAGTCACTGTCACTATCACTGATATATTATCAACAACCAACTATAAGCAGATCCACTCACATGGATACCAGAACCATCACCATACCATGTATATCAATCGTGTACCAAAGGCTTGTACCATATCATGCATCAATCATGTGCCAAAACCTATACCATATCATGCATGTACCAAACTTGTACCATATCGTGTACCAAAATCACCAAGAAGTGCATCTAACAATGTACCATATCATCATCAAGATATGTGCCTCAACCATGTGCCAAAATAAGTATCAAACCATGAACAATAACATCACCAAGATGTGTCTCAACATGTATTATCATCACCAAGTATGTACCATAACACCAAGATATGCATCAAACATATACCATATCACTCATGATATGTCTCAATCATGTCATACGCCATGTACCATAAGATATCATCAATGATGTGCCTCAACTAAGTACCATAAGATGTGCCTCAGGCATGTGATAACATGACCATGACATATGCCAAACTAGATACCAAGATATACTTCTAACAATGTATCATATCATCACAAAGGTGTACTATATCATGTACCATCATCATCAAGACATGCCTCAAGCATGTACCATAAACATAACCCTCAATAACGCATGTAAAACATACCTTTGATCCTGTAGCAGACCTGATACACAAAATTACAGACCCGTATCTCTTCCTCAACTTCAACAACAAGAGAATAGCATCTTCATCAAACTTTACCTCAGTCTCGCGGGACTAGTTTTAGATTAGTCACAAACCGTAACTTTCAACAAGCATAACTCTAAACCTGTAACAACAAAGGTTTAAAATTTTAACCACATATACTCTGATATATTTCTTCCATATCCTCAAATTTCCAGGGTCTGAAACTTCTCAGAACAGAGGTTATAGCGAAAATGGCAGACCTTGTTGAATTCTAGCCTATTATGGAGAGCGAACTTGTACAACATGCCACATGCTCAATATTTAATATCTGAATCCGAAACTCACACACAAGATACTTCGCACTGTTATATTTCCATTAAAATTGGTCTCACGGAATTTAGATACTCTATGAAGAAGTTATGATTGTTTTACCAGGAACACATGTTTGAGACTAGTTTAAGGACTAGTAAAAAAACCTATCTTCCACGGAGTGTATCTCCAAAAGTAAAATGACCTAGAAGCTAAAAAATTTACCACATGTAACTTGATATGTCTTCTCAATAACACCCAATTTTTGCTAGTTGAATCGTTCTAGAAAAAAAATTATAGTGAAAATGGTAAGACGACTTTTAAATAACATACCTTATAACACATCATCACAATACTTCATCCTCCCTTAGAATTTCGCCTTTATTCACTTCATATTCCCTTTGAAATTATCCTCATATCTCCTTGGTTACCTAAGATAAAAATCAATTTATTTCATGTAACAAATGAACTCCTAGGTGCCTTATTTATACTAGATATGGTACCCTCTTTTTAGGGCCGACTTGACCCAAATAAAATTCAATTTAATTTTTAATGATTATTCCATTGAGGCCGACTTTACTAACAACATCCTTAATATTTATTCCAATGGGGCCGACTTGTAACTTCTTTTTTGCAACAAATTTTCTTCTTCTAATTAATTTGAGGTCGACTTGTCACTTCTTGTTACAATTGTTTGGGGCTTCTTAACCATACTTTGAGGCTTCCATCTTCAAGAGGGAATATCTCCTCAATCGTGAGGAACCACGTGACGTACGAACTACAGTTGGAAATGGTATGACGAGGACTATCCATCTATGAATGTGTTACTTGCATTTACATTTTCCTTCATATCCTTATTCCTCAAACAACTTCGGGTTTCATAACCACACCTCCGGGGCTTCTTGTAGACTTATTCAAATGCACCCATCACATATGTTGACATCAGTGACAACAACTTCTGTTGACATCAATGGCAACCATATATCCAACAACATCAATGACAACCAACTATCCAACATGTTCCTCATTTAGACATCATGTTTTGTCCCTGCCAATATTCTTTGTCACTAATTTTAGGGATGATTTACATATTTTAGCCATGGTCAAAGTTGGTCAACTACCTAGTTTCAATGGGGATGGACATATCAAATCCAAGGATCATATCCATCACTTTTCAATGTTTGTCCTACCATACTAATACTTTACGAGGACATAGTTACTGGGATTTTTGTTATGGATTTAGAAGGAAATATTGCCTAATGGTTTAATGGCATTCAACCATTTCCACTTTTTAGAAGGCAATATGGATATGTCAAGGGTGTAGTGTTCTTATCGTTCATGTATAATAGAGAGAGAATTGTTCATGAGTCAAACTTTGGGAGACATGGAGATTGATACGCAGTCAATTTTCTTGAGAGCACAAGGGAACATATCTACTAGAGGGAGAAAGGATTATTGTAGCCATAATTTTAGTCCATCTTTCACAAAAATATAAGCCTTTCCTTCATAGGTAGACTAGTTTATTTTTAGTTAGTACAACCATGATATAGAGCGATGATATCATTCCTAAAGTTAGTTGGAGATAACCACTCCAAAGAGCACTTCCACTACATATGAGTTTGAATCAACATCCACAACTCAAGCCTTGTCTTTGAGATCCAAATGGTGCTCTTTTGTCAATAAATACACAACCCCTTATATTGTAAGTGGCACACAAGACATTTAGAGCTATTAATCGTATGTAGTGCCTCTATTATTTCGAAAATTCTAAATTGGGATGTTTCCCAATGTGTAGGAGAACAAACCTACCAAAAACTATCCTCAACTACAAAGAGGAGCCTACCTATGTGTCAGTTGTAGGGAACTTGGATGAAGAGTTATCATAAACTGAAATATTCCCCCCTCCTATCCACACAAAGTTGATGCAAGCTAATGTCCTTCATCAACCACATGGGTTCACCAAGGAAAAGGGCCCAATTAGATCTTTCACCCTCTAGAAGGTGAACCTTCCATATTATGGCCCTACTATGATTACTATTTTTTCTATTTTACCTTTTTAAATGCAATGCAAAATGCGAGTGAGATGCAGCCTAAGCTAATCCAATATCATTTAGTATGTCTTAGTTAGGAGATAATAAGAATGATAGACATAGAACCAACATAAATAAATGTAAGTTGTAAGTAGGAAATATTCATTGAATCATCAATTGTAGAAAATTCCAGATAGCTAACAACATACTAAGGTGAACCTACAATTAGAATTGAAAGCTCTAGCCCCATATCCATATTGTTAGCACAATTTATTCATAAAAGTAAGAAAAAATATAAAGAAGGAAAAGAAAAATTCACAACTGTAATATATAATCTTACAAAAATTTCAAAACACTATGAGCAATGAGGAGTAGTCCAAACCAACACATAACACCATAATCCTCCAGAAATATGGCCAACAAGGTTTTATAATTAACATGGAGTTTCATTACAATTCCAAACAAAAGGCCCCCTTTTCTTCTTAGTATACATCTTATTTATACAAAAAGGAGAGTATGGGGGGATGAAAGGTTCCAACTTCTCGACTCTTCACATTCCCAACTCAATCCTTGAAATATTGCCCCTATACATCAATTTTATCCTTTACATAGTATTTCCAGGCCTCATGAACTTTTTGAAGTTCATGAGAGGGTGGATAATTATGTTGTTCCATTGGGGCCCTATATAAAGCTAAGTTATGCTCTACTTTGTTTTCACTTTTCTATAACTTTACTAAGAAGGCATTTATTAAGTTAATCTCCCTAGTTGGAGTAGATGTATTCTCTTTGATCCTCGCCTTGTTAATGCCAATAATTTTTTGTATTGTATACCTCTCTTATCTTTGGCTTTCTTCCAATGTGGACATCACTTCAACTCAAGGGAATAATACATCCCCATTTTTTAAAGAGGGTAGGTGACATTTATGTGTGATTTTCTCTACAACCCACCAAAGTTATTCACAAATCTTCATCCTCATCAACATCATCACTCACTTTCTAACAAGATTCCTTCTAACATTCTAGCACTATGTTGTTGCCAAGGATGCTTTTATCATTCATTATGGGAAACTCCAGAGGAGAATCTGCATAATCTTGTTGCCATTTATTTAAAAGATTAAAAAAACTTCGCACCCTCTCTTGTCTTCACTTCCCTTCTTACACTTTGTTGGAGAGGGTGAGTACTTTATGGCATTGGTTATGGAAGTCATGCACCTTTTTGTAAAGATCCCTCTGTGCTACATTCACCTCATCTTGAATTTATAAAGCACACTCTAGAAATTCAACAATGTTACTCTTGTAAGCTATGTAATATTCAACCTAATTCTTTAAAAGCTCTATCTATTTATCAGTCTTCTACTTCCTTGGACAATTTGACAACATTGAATTTAGTGGCTTAGGTAGTGGCCACTTATGCTTAAGTTATCTATACTATATATGTTTCCTCCACATCCATAATGGTAATTTAAGTAGTTTCAATTAGATCCTTATCAACGGTCAACTTCCTTTTCATATGGGTCTACCTTACAGTTTGTTTTGTTTTTTCTTTAAAAGAAAACAACTCCAATCTAGCTACTTCACCTATGGGGTGATTTGCTTGCATAAAATGTTGTCAACTTGGGCCCATGGAAGATGCCAATTCTCCTCTTATGATCATTCCAACTGAAGACTTTGTTATTGTGCTCCTTGTGTTTACATTTGTTACCTAGGCGATTCTCCCCTATTTTCTTAGTTCTCTTTTTCATTGTTTCCTCCTCGAGCCCCTTCTTCTTAACCTCTTACTCAATCTGTGTCAACGGTGTTGTAGTTTTTATCCTCATCCTTTCTACTACAACTTTTATTGTCGCTTTAACATTGGGTTCAACTTCTTCCTCAAGTCTCATTTTCTCCGCTTCATCTTGTTATGTTTTCTTTCGAGCTTCTTCTTCTATTCTCTCCTTCTCAAGAGCCTCTACTTTTACTTTTGCTTTAATTTCTGATATTGTTTTAACTCTAGCATTAGTTTATGCTTCAATTGCTTTCTTTTGAATCTCTTCCTCTAACTTATTTTTTTCATTTTCTTCATGTGTTCTCCTTTTCTCGGCCTCCGCTTTAGTTTTTTTCCCTCCTTGCTTCCTTAACTTTTTCCTCTTGTTGAATTCATACTTGCACCTCTTCATACAAGAGAGATCATCTCTTCATTTCTTCTTCCTCCCCATTTTCATGAGTATATGGCCAGGTGATGGCCACATAAGTCCAATGGTTTGACACTACTTTTCTAGGATCGTGCCCTTTGAACCTTTACTCTCTGAATCTATATTCTTCTATCTTTTTAGCCTCTATTCTTGCAAAAATAGAATTTGTTAGTTCGTAGAATCCTATATAGAGAGGATAGGAGGGACATAGTTTCATTTATTGAGCAGAGAATGAGGTGTTAAAACCATGGAGGATGGTCTAATATGGTATTCATTTGATTACTAGTAAATTTGGCACATGCTTTCGAATGATATGAGAAGCTTTGGTTAATTTGAATATTATGATATATGTACTCTTCTCATTCATATGCCAATCTCCAATCTCATTCAGAACTTGGACAATTTTCTTAGATAATATTACACATGGTTTGCATAAATTGATTTTGGACAAGTGAGCAAAGAAATGATCAGATATATCTAAGTAATGCCATATGTACTTGTGTTCACAGAGATTCCAATAATATATTTGAATAGGTGGACAAGTTCCATTCTAACTCCACCCCATCCCATGAAAAGGATTAGTTGCACATATCGATCAAATAAGACAACACATAGAATTTAGGTGGTGTTTTAGGTGTGGGGTATTGTCGCTTTCAATTATATTAGTCATTATATGTGATAGACTAGAATAGAAAGAGTAGACCAGTTAAAAACGTATCCCTCCTTCAATATGTTATGTCATGGAGGAACCCAAGCTTCCCTTAAATGTGTAGCATTGTTTTCTTTATACAACCTGCTTACTATGATGATAACATGTCTATATGGTTCTTTTAAGTTAGAAGTGGGGTATATCCCTTTGTCTTGGGCTTTGAATTGCTCGCCTCTAGCCTGCCACTTATTGGTGATATTATCGTAGTCTTTTATACAGGAAATTCAACCACCCATGCATTAGTCATGCATGTTTCCAACTTGGGGAACTTGTAGTATGTCTCTAGAGTGTCAGCTTCAAATGAAGTTATGCACTTGCCTTTCTTATTCACCATTGTGTAGTTGTCAACATTTGTGTGGTCATTGATCTAGCTAATCATCTCGACACAAGGAAATATGGCAAGCTTAGTAGCTACATTATGTAGTTGATATGATCTCTGGATATTTGGGCATGTGGAGGCATCCTACTCTTCCTCTTTTGCTGGATCAACAAGTGTGGAAGGCCATGTTTCTTCTATAAACATCGAAGAAATACCCCATACCATGGATCATGTTATTGAACTATGTTGCTACAAGTATCTGGGTATATTGGCCTCATGGGCTTCTTAGGCTAAAGCTCCATGGAAATACTTTATGTCTTGGGATTATTTTTGTTTCTTTACCTTGATTTTCTTTGGAGCCATGTATATGGTCTTGGAATTCATCAATTTCAATATAAAAGCACATTAGTGGAGTTCAAAAGAAAAATACTTTGAAAAATCAAATGAAATTAGAATAGCCTCAGTCTCCTTGGGTAAAAGAACTTCAATATTGAGAGCTATGGCCTTGCTTAGGGTTCATGACATGTCTTACAAAGTAAAAAACATGACTGCGCCCTAACTTGAATAACATTTCCTTTGAAAGCATTAATAGGAAAAACACAAAAAAATATCAATCTATATGAGCCAATGAAGGTAAAATCAAACTAGAACTTCTCATTCAAACTGAGGAAGAATTGAAGTGTGGTACCTACTCAAATCAGTGGACCTTCGTGTTAGGAATAAACAAAGCATGCGAGAGAAATAGTAAACCAGCAACAACAAAACACATAAATCATGCACACATCATCAACACACAATTTACCCTAGAAAACCCTTACGGAAAAAACAACCAAAGATATATTTCTTCCCTTGACCAAATTCAGCCAATCCAACGAAGTGAGACTTCACCCCTCACCTCTAGGCCCAGTACAATCGAGTATCATAAGCCTATTTAAATGCTTCGTTACATGCAATCCACAGACAAAATAACACCGGATACCAAAACCTTGGGCCTAAAAACCACCATTGTTGACCTAAAATGGATTTAACTCATTGACTTTTTCACCGAGTCAAGTTTGACCCAACATTCCCCCCTTTAAACTTGACTTGGGGTAATTATTCTATCCCCCTCGAATTTTATAACCAGGGTATCTAGGAATCCAACATGTCCCCCCCATCACCTAGGTCTACATATAGACTTTACCAGTAATTTACCAATGACATGCATGCCTAACCAGGTCTTACAGTTGTATGCCCATTTACGTTAAATTTTCAACTCCATTATAATAATATTTTTTATTTATTTAGCCTTGTTATTTCCTTCAAGACTCCTTGGGAATGCACTCACCATGTCCATTGTTTCTTTTACCGACACTTACAAATGTTGGCATCCTATCACCTTACCATTGCTTTGACCTCCACCAACTTCTTGCATTTTCTTGAATGTTCACAATGCCTCCTTTCCTTTCTTGTGTTAGGCATGCTCGCAACTCTTCTTCTGAACATTTTCAGACTTCTCCACCGTGGCTACACTCACACTCTCGCTCTTGACCACATATTCTTCCGCCAACTCGGAAAAGATCTCTCCATCTCCATTGATGTTATTGTCGTCGCCATTAACCCTAGACTGCCATCAACATTAGCCTTGATTTCTTCCTCATAGGCTCATTTCCATAATGGTTGAAACCACACCAACTTCAATTTTCTCTTCTATCAAAGAATCAACTAGGAAACTGATTAAGTAATCAATCATGGCCTATGTGTCGACCTCCTTCACCATGTCATTGATTTTATTGCATCAAACCCTACAGGAACCCAATGGGTCATCCCCCAGTTGCTTTTTGTTGATTTAGTCGACCAAATCTCAAGGTCATGCGCACCATATCTTAGAACATGTATGTTTTGGTTATTTGTTGTTTGCACCCCCATAATCAATTTGTATGCACTTCTCACCGCTTTCATTGTTTCGCTTGTAGTCGAGCTCGTTTTGGAGGGATTCCACCTCTTGCTTTGGTTTTGAGGTTCCCATGCCTGTGCCCTCCTTTTCCAAGTGACCATATGCCTCATGAGAACAAGACTTCGACAAATATTCTAAATCTTTCTATTCATATCCATCATAAACATCAATTGGCATCTATGCATGCCTGTTGTGACCACATGAGCTGTTGCAAATGATGCTTAAATTCCTTTTCTCCCAAGTTCCTGCTCGACTCCAGAGTGATCCCAAGGGTACATTATCCTTCAACCATTTCCATGGGGAGAAACTAAAAAAGGATGTGTTGAGAGAAGTGAGGTTCTCTTGGAACCGCCATCGAGATCTGCCTTCAAGCCATCAAGAAACCAACCACTAGTTGTAAATTTCTTAGAATCGTAGCCATCTAGCTACCAACCATCGTCATTCTTGGAGCTACCAACTGGTGCATAGAGTATATCATCGACACATAGGTATCTTATCCCATGAATTACCATTTCAAATTTGGGTTTGAAGGGGTCGACTTCAAGATTTGCAAGCCACCGAATAATGAATCCATCGCCTAGGCCACTGTCGCCAGAGAGTCTAGGCTTACTGTGCTCTGATACCAGTTGTCAGGAGAAACAAAGCCTATGACATAATTAATAATGGAACAACAAAAACACATAATCATGCACACAATATTGACACATGATTTACTCTAGAAAACCCTTATAGGAAAAACCAACCAAATATATCTTTGTTTCCTTGACCAAATATGGCCCAGCAAGCCTTCACCCCTCACCTCTAGGCCCATTACAATGGAGTATCCTAAGCCTATTTAAAGGCTTCATTACACGCAATCCACTGGCACAATACCACAGGCTACCAAAACCATGGGCTAGAAAACCACCAATGTGTTGATATTATGGTAGCTACGGGAGGTATTTACCTCCACGTGTAACCATGACGAGAATAGAATATTCTGGGAAGCAAGAAGAAACCCTAAAGCATTGAACATAACCCTAGAAGACAAGTCGTCTCAAGGAAATATTTAATATTAAGTATTTGTCTTCCAGAATGAGAAGTAGGCTCAGACAACTCAGGAAAACAGTATAAATATAAATAGTCAAACCTCATTTTGTACACACAGTTTGAAATTTCAGCAGTGAAGAACTGTGCATTGCTGAAACTGGGCAAGTGCGCAAGTCTGGGGAGCAGCTGTAGCCGGCAGCTATTGCAATCTGTATTCCTGGTTCCGGCAGTTACTACAATCTGTATTCTTGGTTCTGCCAGCTATTGCAATCTGTATTCCTGGTTCCGACAGCTACTGCAATATGCATTCCTGGTTTAGGCTCGAACTTTCTATTGGTTATGGTTGGACTTTCTTATCAGTCTTGGTTATCTTTTCTTGATGCATTAGCCTTGGTTGGCTATTAGTTTGCTTTCGAAATCATTCTCTGTCAAGGTTAAGGTGCTCGGGGGTGGCTTCAGCCTATGGTTGGGTGACAATATTGTTATATTGTCTATGGTTGAATGAGCACATCTATTACTTTCTAACAGGTTATGGGCCCACACTATCTTCGGACAGTCTAACCACTGGAAGATAGATTGGGAGGATTTGCTCAGTTACAGTTGCAGTTGCAGCAATGAAACCCTAACCCTCTTGTTGAGGCACCTTAAGTGAGGAGACTGACCTAATTTCTGGATAGCCTAGTGCGTCCTAGCCTAGCACATCTCCTAGTACTCTCAGCAAACTAAAACATCAAGCTTGAGTTTTTGGTCAAAAGTTGACCAATTCAAAGCAATTATGACTTACTCTATGAAGTCAGAAAACAAGCTAGAAGGGGCTTCTAACTTCAGAGGGTGGAAGAAAAGGATTGACCTCGTCCTTGCCAAGAATAAAGTGTTGGATATCGTGAAAGGAAATATCATGGAACCACAACTCGACGAATGAAAAGAGAAGGAACCTCAGAACGTTGTAGTTATGGAGAAGTTCAAGGACAATGACATCAATGCCATGAGTATCGTAGTGGACTATATAAAAGACCACTTGATACCCTACACCTCCCATCTTGACTCATCTAAGAAGATGTATGATGCCCTAACAAACCTCTTCTCAGTCAGAAACATTGGACAAGTAATGAGTCTGGAGAATGAGCTCTGTGATATGAAAATGAATGATGATGACAACATAACATCATAACTTGTGAGAATCTCTTAGTTAAGAGATCAACTACAAGCTATTGAAGAAATCACTTCATAGAAGGAACTGATAAATATAGTACTCAATGGCCTTTCCAAGACATGGGATGCATTTGCCGCAAGCATGAACACAAGAAAGGAGTATCCCACATTTGAAGAACTTTGGACTTGATGTGCACAAGAAGAATCAAGGATTAGTGCAAAAGAGAAACCCCAAAATAAATACGATGATCAAGCTTTCACAGCAAGGTTCAAGAATTTCAGGAATAAAAAAAAGTTTGGCTCAAAGAAGAAACCAAGTCAAGAGAAAGACATGTCAAAAATACAATGCTTCAACTGTCGAAAATATGGTCACTACAAGAATCATTGTCCCGAGTTAAAGAAAAGGAAGGAAACACACGAAACATTAGTTGCCGAAGAAAGGGAACCCTCAAAGAAGGCCAAGCAAGATAAAACAAACTTCTTCTTCTAAGATAAGGTAACAATATTCTTCATAAGTCTTGTACATACCATGTTTGCATAGTTTTTGTACATATCTTGCATATCTATTTCTTAGAAGATAAGATGTTCAAAGAGAAACAATACCTATGGAAGAGTAACAAGATAAGGATTGCTATCACAATGACTACAAGTCAAGCAATACACATGAAAAGATGAAGTACATCAACAATCCTTAGTAACAATTCATGTGGAAGCTATTAACATAAGTAATAGCTGTAAGATGAGCCAAAATCATAATCAAACTTGAAGAAACCTAGAAGAAGTAAAAACCGAAAGAAGTCAACAATCAAAAGGAAATTGGAAAAAGACTTGTGACACTTTGCAAAAGGAAACAGGGATGCAGACGAAAGCGTGGACTCTCTTAGATGGAGGGAGTCAATTATATAATTCCAAAAGAAGAGCATACATTCATGCATGAAGCAAGGATTAGGAGGGAGCTAATCCTAAATAATATGATCCATCAAGGATTATGAAATATCTATCCATGTTCCCATTGATGGTAATAACCATGAAAAGAAGCACGTGTTTAGTTTGGCTTTAGAAGAAGTCTTCTTCGAAAAGAAGCCTTAAAGTATCCATGGTTGTCCATCCACATCCATGATCCTATGATGAAAGGAAGAAGTTGGAATCTTCATGACATGGAATCTATAGAAAACTCCATGGACCCAAGAGCTAAAGAGAAACATGAGGAAGAAGATGAAGATTCCAAGAGAGAAAGAAAATCCATAACAACCAGTCATTATATCAAGAATCACAAGACTACCAACTTGGTATGAACCCACTAGAAGCAATCAAGCATAAGAAATGGAAGTTATGATGAAGAACAGTGTATGGAAGACTTATGAATGTAATCATTGCTAGATCCAAAACAAAAGGTTCTCCCGGATGGAGGGAGAGGACTACGATGATAGCTTGTTCCAGTACCCAGACATACCTCTACTTGAGCCATTATATCTCTTGCAATATCCATGGGTTGGAGTTTACATCAGATGAATGTAAGGACTGTTCTCCTCAACAGAGTAATTGAACAAAGAAGCGTATGTAGAGCAACCTCAAGGTTTTGGGGTATACCATAAAGAGACTCTTGTATGCAGATGGAAGAAGACAACTTGGTGCAGAGCCTCCAATGAACAACAAAAGCGTGGTGAAAACTTTCCATAACAGAGATATTGTATCAGAATGGTTACTCAGAAGTCTAGGATGATGGATTGCTAATCCATGACAAACTCTCATGATGACAGAAGAAATGCCACTTGGATGTGTTCCAGTTTGAGCCTTGCCACGATGTCATGAGCTAGCAGGAAACAAAGAGCTGAATCCAACCATGATATATTGTAATGATCAAGAGCTATATGAAGCCTTTAGAGAAAACCAGTGTTCTAGAAAGACCAAAGTACATTGAGATCAAAAATTACATTCTCTGTGATGAGGTCCAGAAAAGAGAAGTGGTTCTCTAATATATCTCCACAGATGAGCGGATAAGCATATATTTTGGTAAAGCCTCTGTCCTAGACGAAAAAGTTTACGTAACCAAGAAACAAGTTGGAGCTGGTGGAGACGACTTCCTTATTGAAAAGGGAAGAGATGACTCCCAAGTTGGGAGGGAGCATTTATGTGTTATTGATTTATGGACAGTCATTTTTCAGTTCGAAAAATGGTCCAGGATGAGCAGTTCCTTTCTAGTTCGGATAGTGGTTTGAGATTTCTGATGAACAAGCATTTTTCCAGTTCAGAAAATTTTCTAGATTGGATGGTCATTTTCGTAATGAAAATGGTTCGATAGATTGTTGATGTACCATAGACAACGATTCCCCTTGAGGCCAGTGTGGGGGAATGGTGTAAGACAGTCTTTCTTCTTGACAATCACTCTCAGTAGTGGTCACATAGAATGGTTTGCCTCGTTGGGCAATCATTCTTTCGAAGTTCACAGTTGTGAGCAGTTTCGAAGAATGGTCCATTTTGGAGGTTGGTGCAGGACAGTCATTTCCTTGGGAAATGGTCCAGACAGTCATTCCTTAGGGTAGACTCATTCTCTCCAGGTTGCGCTTTGTTTAGTGTCGGAGAAATGGCCTAGTTAGGTGAATGGTCCAGGTTCAACAATCAGGGACATGCATTCCCTAGGGTTGACTCATTCTCTCTAGGTTGCACTTTGTTTAGTGCCGGAGGAATGGCCCAATTAGGTGAATGGTCCAGGCTCAGAAATCAGGACAATTATTCTTCTATGCTTGCGAAGAATAGTCTAGATAGCTCATGGCTGATGTTTTACCTTCTGAGGGTAGATGCTCTTCCAGATCTCACAGATGTGAGTGGAAGAATGGCCCAGATGACTCAGTTTATATCATGATATTGTTTTTCTGTGTAGGTTGATATCAGATGATATGATTTCTATGGAGACTATATGTCTCTGGACAATAGATGTATGATATTGTGGTGGATGTGTTCCATTGGTTGTGACTATGTGTCACTGATTAAGTAGCTATGTGCTACTTGGTGTGGTAGTGTACCACTGGATTATAGTTGTGTACTACTATGGATAGACACAATTGTGTTCTATTGAATGACATTGTTCTGATTACCATGTCGACTATTAGTTGTGTTGAAATTTTCTAAGGAATATAGTTTGAGATGGATCTCTATGACTTGATTAGAAAATAATCCTAGATTGACATTCCTATAGGAATGGTCTCTGTAGTCCACGACGTAGCTTTTAACATTTGTTGGGATAGTCATTCTTCTAGGACATATGTATAGATTAGAAGAATGGTCCTTGTATCACTATGTGGAGTGAGTGACTTATTCAACATCATGCCTGATTACTCAGATAGAGTATGGTTTCGAGAGATGATGCAGTTGATGTTATCAGATGATAGTGATGATGGTGCTCGTGATCTAATCATGAGATAGTCTGTACGACTACGATGATGCTACCGGTTGAATGGTATGTTTATGCTCAAGACCATTTCCTTCAATACCTCCCTAGCTAGGAGGGAGTGTTGATATTATGGTAGTTGTGGGAGGTATTTACCTCCACGTGTAACCCTGATGAGTATAGAATATTTCAGGAAGCAAGAAGAAACCCTAAATCATTGAACATAACCCTAGAAGACAAGTCAACTCAAGGAAATATTTAATATTAAGTATTTAGCCTCCAGAATGAGAAGTCGGCTCAGACAACTCAGGAAAACAGTATAAATATAAGTAGCCAAACCTCATTTTGTACACACAGTTTAAAATTTCAGCAATGAAGAAGTGCGCACTGCATAAACTTGGCAAGTGCGCAAGTCTGGGGAGCAGTTGCAGCTGACAACTACTGCAATCTGTATTCTTGGTTCCAGTAGCTACTGCAATCTGTATTCCTGGTTCTGGCAGCTATTGCAATTTGTATTCCTGGTTCCGGAAGCTACTGCAATCTGTATTCCTAGTTTAGGCTCAGACTTTCTATTGGTTATGGTTGGACTTTCTGATCAATATTGGTTATCTTTGCTTGATGCATTAGCCTTGGTTGGCTATTGGTTTGCTTCCAGAATCATTCTATGTCAAGGTTAAGGTGCACGAGGGTAGCTTCGGCCTATGGTTGGGTGACAATATTGTTATATTGTCTATGGTTGAACAAGCACATCTATTACTTTCTAACACAATGTTGACCTAAAACAAATTTAACTCATTAACTCTTTCATTGAATCAAGTTTAACCCAACACTTTGAATGGAATGGTGCTTCTACTAATTTAGGGTATAAGCATTTGAATTAACAAAAGGGAATGCACGTGTGAGGAGGAAATAAGAACTGAAACATAGAACCTTGAAATAATTCTCAATTGAATTCTAACAACTGCTACAATAAGGACTATCTATATTCAAAACTATCAGGTAAATGAGCATATCTGAATTATAACCTTGAGTTATCCTAAATCCATATTCAAATAATGCTTTCATGAGAGCTTAAGTAACGACTTCGAACAAAAGGCCTGCCTGGAAATATAGTGAAGGAGTCGAATGCCTAATGGGAGAGAGCCTAACAACCTACAGGTCCTTTGCAACTTCAAATGTTGGCAATGTGTCACCTACTTGATTGCAACTGCTCTTACTAACTCAAACTACTTACCTCTTTCAAAACTACCCTCTAAATACGAAGACATCGATGGCTTGGTCTGAAATCACATCGGCCTTTAAATAGGCACAGGGAGACCCATGTGATGTTTTAAATTCGATCATGGGAACTCATCTCCTCATTAATTTGAAAAGATCCCCTATGAGATAACACTTTAAATTCTAACGATACAAAAGGTACCATCTTTTAAATATAACTATTGTATGACAAGGGGAGCTTAAATGCAAGGTTTGAATGTTTATATGGACTCATAAAGTTGTCTATTTTTTTGAAAGTGTTGAACATTCAAACAAAACATGAAGTACCAATAAGCCATGGGATTATTCTAAAAATTGATGACTAAGTTTGAAATTGGCTCAATGAACCATGGAGCCATTGAAAGATCTTCCATTCGAAGGTTAAAAATGGTTTGACACACACCATGGGCTAGTTTGAAAGATGTTATTTCATAAATGAAAAATGTCTGATGTAGCTCATCTAGAACTTTCAATAGTTGAGTCATTATAGAATGAAAAGTGGTTCAATGCATTGTATTAGGCTTCCCCAAAAGACATAACTTTTGAATGTAAAATTTAGCCTAATGGGAGGATTGAAAGTTGATCAAGGCAGTTCAAAAGAGATACATTTGAACATGAAATTATTCCCAATGAACTATTGGGGCCTTTTGAAAGAGAAAACATTTGAATGTGAAAAAATCTCGATGAACCATTGGTTGACTTCATAAGATTTGCATACTAGTTTAAAAACAACCTTGTGATTTATGAAGTGATTTTGAACTTTCAAAACATACTTTCCAAAATGGATCCTAATGGACACAATGTTGAGAGACTTCAAAATATGTCCAACTTGAAAGTGGAAAAGGGGTTGATGAACTATTGACATGATTACAGATATCTTTAATCAAAATTCAAAATTGAATTGATTACAAACATCAATCTCATTCGAAATATAGAGCGTTTGAATATGAAAAGTGCCCTAATGAACCCTCAAGGAATTTCAAAAGATGTTCAATTAGAATTTAAAATGAGTGCAATGACCTATCGATGGGATATGGAACTTCCAAAGGATAGATCTCAAAAAGAGCCTTGATGAATTGTTAATGGAGGCCTTCTAAAAGAATTCAATTTTGAAAATAAAAATAAAAACTTAATGAACTATCAGGGAGAGCCTTTAACTTTTCGACATAGACACCTTTGAAAGAAGACCGATAATGTATTAGGCCACTTTCAAAATCATCAAAATCAATACTTGGAAAAGTAAAAGAAATCTCGATGACTATATTTCGAATGAAGTAAACTATTCCCCAATAAGCTACGAATACCTTGAAGCTTTCATGTTTCTAAAACCCTTTCAACCAAACATCATCATAAGCTAGAAGCTAAACGACAAATCTCATGAAATGAGGCACTGAGTGAATAGCTAAAAAAATGTGGGGGGGGTTCCCCAAGTCGCTCGGACTTGGAGCTTGTCGATGCCTCAACACATAGGCATCCCTATAGAGTTGGATAATTAGGAATCTACAACTCTTCTTTATTTGCCACCTTCACTTCTTGTTTTGGATGACATCATAATTATGGTTGCCTCATTTAAAGGTCTTTTGTTTGCTTTATGCCCCTTTATATGAATTCAATTGAAGTGGTGAAAGCATATCAAAAGTGTCGCAAACACTTGTTAGTCAAGAGCACGAACCTCTTCCCTCACCCTTCCATGACATATTTGAGGTTGTTGCAATATATTAAAAAATTATGCCTTTCAACATCGTTGATAACAAGGTCCCACTTCTTGAAATGATGAGTTTTCCGAACACGAATTCTAAAACTCTTATCATTGATGTCATTCTTGGTGATGACACTTCAACCTTGAGCCTTATTTTTGTCCCATATACATTGAACGTTACTCTTCTTTTTGGCCTAGAATTTGTTAAGAAATAGCTTTAAAAAAGCACATTGAAATATGTTTTTTATGACATTTATAACTACTTTTCGTCCTAATTTTTGGGCAAATTTCTGCGCAAAATAAAAAAATCTGGTTGCTATACAGGTTGAACTTTTTAAGATCACAATGCAAGTTCATATTTAGGCTAAAATTTTGGTCACAATTTGATTCAAAATTCATGTAGGTCAATATATAGGGCGAAGTTAAGGTCAAAATTAGTGTTTGTCTCAAATTTATAACAAAAATTGTAGTGGCATGGAAATGTTAGTCAAAATACTTTTTTTACAGTTAAAAAAACATTTATAAAAATGTTGAAGATTATGTTGAAATTTAGGTCGAAAATCAAATTATTTATTTCATAATATGTTACAATATATTGGTTAAGTTTAATAAAAAAAAAAAAAAAAACTAGTTCCTAGTCTCGAGCTCAAGTAAGGTCGTAATTTTGAGCTCATGTAAAATATCGGTTGTGAGCTCTACTTAGATAGGCAAGTTCATGGTCTAGAGATAAAGTAAGGTCTTGGTCCTAAGCTTAGGTTGTTGGATTACTGGGAGGGGGGGTGAATCAGTAATAAAGCATTTTAATAATTTTTAACCATAAAATGCAAGTGTTATATCAATGTAGCATTATCATCCAATAGTTGCAAAGTAAATAAACAATGAACAAATGAGCAATCATACACATACACAGTACACCGATGTTTTTACGTGGAAACCCAAAGCAGGAGAAAACCACGTAGTGTTTTTTCTTATATGTCTTTAAGAATTACATTCATTGGAAGTACCAACTTCCTTTGTTTTCCAGCTGCAGCTGGAAGGAGGCTCCAACTCCCTAGTTTCTCAAGCTACAACCTGAGGGAAGCTCCAACTCCCCAATTCTTTGGCTACAACCAGAAGGAGGCTACAACCCCCTATGTTCTCCAGATACAACCGGAAGGTGGCTACAACCACTTGTACTTGCCCCGTCCAACCGCCCTAACGTAGAAGTAGAATGATGGAACCACTATCACACTATCATTGTGAGATATACCACTGTAAAACTGTACCAACCTGTACCACTGACCTACAACCAACCCGTACTACTGCTCTGCAATCAACCTGTACATGAACTGAGCATGTATCAAACAAATGCAACAGATACACGACCTGTAGTTCTGCAACATGCATATGTATGCACCCTATCTGTTATGCAACCCGCGTATGTACATGACCTATCTGTTATGCAACCTGTGTATGCCTTCTGAAAACTAGGGTTTTCTTTCTACTGAAAACTTCTGACCCTCTGCAACCTTTTTCACATAGATCTGCAACCTGTCACTGTATCCAGACTGTAACTATACCATGTGCATGCATATCATTCATAACCTTTACCCAAAGCATCTATATCTCTCTAGTCATGTGTCATACAAGTGTGTGTAATCATAAACAAGTATAATCACCCTCACATGATCTAGACATCAAACCCTTTCTGATATTCAACCTCTCAATAAATCAACCACTTCACAAATACAAGCTCTCAACCATATACCACAAAAACCCTTAGCCATATGCCAAGATGTGCCTCAACTCTAACAAGAAGTATCAATGATAAATATTGATTATACCTGCACTGTATTTCTGTAGATTGACTTATATAGAAGATCTCATGCAACCACTAATCTCTCGAGGTAGAATCCTCAAATCTCCATAACCATTTCTCGTGCATACATCAAAATCCAACTAATCATAGAAATAAGACATACCTTTTGAACCAATGGATAGATCTGATGTACCTGATCACTGTAGACCTTCCTGGGAACTTTCTCTCAGAATCCAGAGACTTCACATCTCCATCTTATCAAGTTTCTATGGATTTACTCTCATGTACGCACCCTAATATACTGCCAGCCCGCGTATGTATGCACCCTATTGCACTGTTAGCCCACGTACACTTCAGAACTTAGGGTTTTTCAGTATTCGCTGTAATTCCGAAACTTTCGTCGTCAACCCGTCGTGCTACCTCAGACTTTCACAATTTCAGATGTATCAATGAGTACTTGCAATAAGTCTTACACAACAATAGATATTCAATATGCTCAAGTGTGATTTGAATGAGAGACCCTTGTCTCTTATTTATACTTTTATGTAGCTTCCTCAAGGGGTTACCTTTTAATCATCTTAACCCACTTTCCTTATTTTAGGGCTAACCCATTTCTAACCACTTGTCCAGTTAACTTAACCACTTTCCACAATTAGTAAGTTCTCCATTAACGTTATTATTTAAATAATTTCTTTTGCATCCACTTTGACTTATAGTACACTCATCACTTCACTTTATTATTTAAATAATTTTTTCTTTGCAACCATTTTGACTACTTTGACTTTTGAGGCTTCTAGATGACACATGAGGGTTCTCAAACTTCACATGAACATAACTCTCTAACCGTGAGGAGTTACGTGACGTTCCACATACCATCGGAAATGGTGTGACATGTACTATCCATATAGAATAGTATTACTTGCAAATTTATCAAAACTCATACCATTATCCATCAAACAAACTTGGGTCCATTACCCAAACCTTTGTGCTACCAGAATTTTCTACCATACTTTCTTCAAGGGTTGACATCAATGACAACCAATCCAATTAATCAACATAGGTGAGACCCTAATCCTGAGTTCAAGCAAGGTCCTAGTCCCGAGCTCTACTGAAGTCGACAAGTTTTTGGCCCTGAAATCTAAGGCTAATGAACAAACAAACTTTACAGAGAAAATAAAATAAGCCTTGCAAAAGGGAAAATTATTATACACTAAATGCAATATAGAAATTAAATCTTGTAATTATCACTCCAAAAATATGTAGAATAAAACAAAATATTGCATATCATAGAAAATATAAACTAAAAAATAAGAATTTTATATACAAAAAGAATATACAAGTATATCAATGCCATCAATCATGCAACTCAGTGATGTCATCAATACATAAATGTCACGATATAATTGTGCCTATGCTCATGATGACCATGAATAGTGATATTAATAAAACATGGTTTTGGAGGAATGGGATGTAAAGGTCCCTTGTGTGCATCCAAGCATGTAATTGTGTAAATATAAATGCACAATAGTTACAAATGTAGTAAATATATAATTTATATGTGAGGATTAGCTCAATCAGTTAGTGTCATTGTTGCTAAGATGTTGCATATAATCCAATACACTGTGCAACTCCCCTTCACATGAGGTTAAGCACACCATAGTCTACGTCGGCCACTTTACACTAGATATCATCCTCGAAATGGGGGGGAAGTGTTGGGGAGTTTCCCAAGGAGTTATTTCGAAGGAAAACAATAAATATATAATTTCAAAAATTGAATGTTTAATTACATTGTTTTATAAACATATCTCACATATATACCATCTAGTTCACACTCATTTAATCTCTTCACTCCACATTTTTGTGAACCTGCCCTCTATATTATTAATCATTTCCTCCTCCTCATCTGTTTAGGTAATGTTACATTGGGGACTAAGTAGTTTTGGATGTTTACATTATAAAATCCCTATCTAATTGGAATATTATGCCACATTGCATATAGGTCTTCATTGACAACCTCACCATCAACGCCGTGAACATTTTTTTTTAAACATAGTAAGGATTCATCTCCACCCCCGTGATACCACACAATGCATAAATTAATAGAAAAATATAATATAATTAAAGTATCGATGAAACAAAATTGGCTCAGTTGGGAGGAAATTGGATTGGTAGAAAACCTTGTAGAAGTTTGGAAGCCATATACATATGCCCTGAAAGACAACAATGTCAAAATAGGGGAAGATGAAGACCAGTTGTTATGGTCTCTTAACCCTTCTGGAACTTATGCTCCCAAATTGGGATATAGAGCTGTTGTTGAGGAAGGTTTGTTGGGACAACTGATTTGGTGGTGGAGAATCATATTGAAGTTAAGGTGTCCCTCCAAGAATAAAATCTTCATGTGTCTCGCATTAAACAACAATGCTCCTTCCTAGGAGGTTTTACAAAAAAATAACTTTTTGGCCCAAGATGGTGTAGTTTATGCCAACAAGCAGAGGAAACTACAGATCACCTACTTCTGACTTGCTCCTTTTCCAAAGAGGTTTGGAAAGAAGTTGGAAGTGTGACAAGGCCAAGGAATGCATGGGAAGGAGGAAGCACCGAAGAAGTCTTTAGGTCCTTGTATACTAACAAGGACACACAGAAGATGAGAGCTTTGCCACTGAATATAAAGTGGGAATTTGACTTGCTAGAAACCCAAATATTTTCGAAGGATAGGAGACCCTGCCCCCAAAATGTGCAATCTAGTCTCTTTATATAATAAATGTTTACCTGTAGGTTGAGGAAAAACAAAAAAATACCAACCACAATAGAAGAAGTCAACAATATGGATATTCCTTGGGCATACTTCGATGGTGCCTCTCAAGGGAATCCTCCAGTAGGAGGCTCAGGAGGAATCCTATATCTTTCCTCGAATCATAGCATAGCTTTCAAAGGTGGCATTGGGCAGAAAACTAACAAGTATTGTGAATTGACGGCTCTCAAATTAACCCTCCAGTTGGCTCAAGAATATGGTGTTACACAACTACAAATTTTTGGGGATTCTTTATCGGTTATTCATGGATACAATGAAGCATCTCTCATAAATTTTACTTTATAGCCACTTTTTGATCATACACAACAATAAATGACAACCTAACCACACACTTTTTTGTCTCATATACACAAGGACAAGAACAAGGTAGCAGATGGCCTTTCAAAAGAGGCATTGGGGTTGGAGCGTCGTACCTAGACCATTTCCATCTTTTAGGATTGGGCACATAGTTGATCTCCCTCATGCACCATGGATATGATTTCTTTTTTTCTAACAATGGACATATTGTAGATGTAATTTTGTATATTTTGTCTTTTTAAGTCACGGGATAGCCCTTTTTTTTAAGATACAACTCAAAGATTTGTGATAGTGGATGGTTTTATGATCTTGATATTGAAAGTTGTAAGTAATGTCATTTTACATCAAGGAACAACTATCTTTTTTTATATAGCTCACTGATATACAAGGCATGTATGCAAAGTTGTTGCTCCATCTAGATATAGAGCCCTTAGTTTAGAATTCCTCGAGGCATATGACAATGTAAATTTGTTTTATATAAATAAAATTATAGATTTTTTCCTTGGAAAAAAAATAAAGCATTGACAATATAATTATTATAATAAACAACCACACACACAGACACACTACAATGACATTAATTTTGACAATTATATGAAAGTCAATATTTATTACTAGTGACTCTAGATGTTGAATGTCTAACACTCAGTGAACCTTATGGTGTGCAATTCGGTATGCTCATGTTTTTAACATGCAAAAAAGTAGAATATTAAGAAAGATGATGAGTAAAGTGACATATAATCTATAGTGTACCTAAGGGAGTAATATGGGGTACTTGGGAAGGTACCCAATGTGAATAATAATAGATATGTGGTTATGTATTGTTATGTATGGAGGTCATTTCTAGTAAATAAGGCCCATGTAGTAGTGCAAACACAATGAGTGTAAGAACGTTTACTAGAAGGTTCCACTTACTAGAATTCTCATTTTCTAGAATGTTCATAGGAGGTAGATAATACTATAAATAAGTAGAAGCAATGTAATGGAGGTATGGTGAAGTATATTGTAATTGATAAGCAAGTATTGCTTGAGAAGTGTTTTCCTTCCTTAAGGAATAAGTCATGGTGTTACCCTACCTCAATGTTTTTCTCTAATTCTTGTGTTCATTATTTTGTGTGATTATTTTGATATATTCATGCATTTAATGGATTTAATATCTATATTCTATTTCAGATCTATTGAGTACACGACCTTTGGTACCAGAGCTCTTTATTGGGCCAAAAAAGGGTAGATTTTTTTAATTTTTGTTTTTTGTTTTGTAGATTTCTCAAGGAAAAAAGAGGGCAATGGATTTCAAATTAATTTTTGAAACTTTGTAAGAATAATTTGTAGAAACCGGTTGGATATTTGAGTTCCTCTCATTTAATAATAATAATAAAAAAACTATCTAAAATGGAGATATCACTAATTTAAAATCGATTATTTTAGGATTTTTCTAGGGATGGCCACGTGATTTGTAGATCATATATATTTTGATAGAGTGATTTGATTTCAGTCAGAGTAGCTCTAATAGATGCATAGTGGTTGTTCCATTTCATAATTGTGGCCATAATAGCCAATTAGAAAAGTATAGTCGCTATTATGCCCATTTTAATTTAGACGCCCCAAAGAGCCCCATTGAAAAGTAAATGAATTTATTTAAAACCTTAGTTCTATTTTTGGGTTTTTATAGCAAGATATTTTGTATAGATGATGGAACTAGTTTTGAAGAATACACAAAATGGATCAAGTCTACCTATCCATTATCTTAGAGAACAACTCTATCATACAAACTTAACCATATAGAAACAACCACACTTTTAGATGAAGAAAATGAACAAGTAATTTTAGACAAGTGATCTCTATTGTGAACGACTCTATCATACAAACTTAACCATATAGAAACAACCGCACCAAGGGTTTATTTTCATGTGGAAACTCTATATTAAAGGTTCATGGATGTATTCATAAAGAAAAGGTCATTGTTTCTATTAACCCTAGTCCCCAACAAATTTTTATCAATGTTCAATTGGTTAACATATGAAAGTTCCTCCAAAACATATCCAAAGCACATAAGTTGAGGGTGAGACTGTTCAAATATTTAAAGATTTGAAGCTCACCATGGATAAATATGTGTTGCATTTTGATTTTCATACCATAGATATGAATGGTGTGGATGTTATTCTTAGATATCCTTGGATGGAATTAGTTGGTACAGTTAATGTTAATGTGGAAAATAAGTTTTTGAAGATTTGGTATAAGAAAATAAAAATTACATTGTAGGATATCTCTCTTCATAAGCGAGAAGGGCTCACAGGAGCACCTAAAGAAGTTCTCGTGGGGAAAATAATTGTATAATCCGAGATTGAAATAGAAGTAAACCCTACAGAAGCATATAAAGAAAATCCCCAATAAGGGCCTAAAAAGCAATAAAAAGTTAAGTAGACAAATGAATAAAAGGAACACCATTTGAAGAGTCCAAGAAAGAAGAACCACAAACTAAGGTTGATGTATATCATCATCCACACCACCTAGAGAAACAAAAAACCATCAAGGCAAGGGTGTGAGCATCACAAACTTATTATGGACCAATATGGCACCAGAATGACAAACAATCAAGAGGAACATGGAGCAGAGGAATAATAACAATGCATCGAGATATCAGAGTAACATAGTGATGAGCAATCAGAAGGAAGCAATTGGACCCCATGTTCACATTTCACCGGGATGGATGGATGCTCATGTTTGTTACCAACTAATTGCATTGCTTAGAAAATCCTATTGTATGTTTTATTCCCATGTTTTGAGGACGAAACATGCAAAGGGGGATTGAATGTAGCATACCCAGGGGTAATATGGGGTACCTAAGGAGGTACCCAAGGGGAATAATAAGGGATAGGTGGCTATGTATTGAGGCTATTTCTAGTAAATAAAGCCCATGTAGTAGTGTGAATTAAATAAATGTAAGAAGGCTTACTAGAAGGTTCACCTACTAGACTGTTCCTAGGAGGTAGATAGTCCTATAAATAAGTAGAAGCAATGTAATGGGGTATGGTAAAGAATATTGTAATTGTATCAAGCATTACTTGAGGTGTGTTTTTCTTTCTTAAGGAATAATATATGGTGTTACCCTACCTCAAGGATTTCTCTACATTATCGTGTGAATTATTTGGTTTATTGTTCAAGTTAAGGATTTCTATTCTATCTTATATTTTCAGATCTATTGAGTACACAACATAATCTCTTAAAAATACATGATTAATATAATGATACAAGTCACTAAAAGTACATTGCAACCCTTATGTATTAATATTAACAGTAAAATTCCATTAAAAAACATATGAATCACCATAGAAAATCATTATACATTTCATAACATTAAAAAAATCATGTTGTTTTTTGGTGCACTAAAAAACTGATATGAGCAGTCAAACCATCAAGAAAACATGGGAATTGTTAGGACAAGTCAACATGATGAAACCCTAAACTGAACAAAAATTGTACAAACAAGCTAACAATTTCAAAAAAGAAAAGTTGTTTGATTATAATCAGAAAGCTATTTTTTTTCCATCTAAGATTTTGTCTCGGTGTTCATCAGAGAATTATGTTGCAAAAATCGACGCACTATCGCCCACATGTCATCATAGAGAATGCTTAAATACACGTGTGGGGGTTGGCGATTCTCCATTACGACCCATCACTGGATTTCTTTACACCTGGGATTGTTCATGGAAAGTGTCCTTGAAGTGGCTTGACAAATAAGCTATACCTCGAGATACATAAAAAATCATGAAATGATTTTAGTGGTTGGTTATAATATCCCCATTTTGGTCCCTTGATTTGTAATGTAATTAAAGATGATCAAGGCTAAAAATAGAACAATATGGCTAAGGGCCAAGCTATGTAAATATGTACAATAGAAATATTAATAAAATACATTATTGGTTGTGATACGAGAGGGACATAAATGATGGGGAGATATGATTCCAGGAGAGAGAAGTGTCAAAGGGGCCCCTAAGGCATGTTGTTCCTCAGGTTGTTCCTGGCGAGGGAACAATTCCAAGGCACCCTGTGAGGCTTAGAAGAGGACTCTCCCGCTTTAGGTTTTCTTGGAATAATCAAGAAGCCAGAGGGGGTAACTCTTTGTAACTTAAATTAAAAGGAAGAAAAGTAGGTAGGCATCAAACCATTATCATAAGTCATTCCAAATATCTTAATAGCACAAAACAATGATTCTAAACAAGGCATTTTTATCTAATTCTTGTCGGACTATATCTGAATAAAACAAGATCTCAACTTACAACATATAAAATATGAGATAAACTAAAATCAAATTACTTTGATTTAATAAGAAACATGTTCTCAAGAAATAAAGTAGTCACATTAAGTTAATAAATAAGTTAAACTAGAGCCATTAAAATATAATTCCATGAACAACATCCACATCCATACACAATAATAAATACTTGATATATTTAGGTTAACAAATATCATCCACTGAAATCTTTAAAGACTGATAATATTAGAATAACCTTGTATGTTAAACTAGAAAAATTATCAACTAGATAATAAATTAGCTTCAAGGAAAGATCATGTCAAACCAATGAAATAAATTCATGTTGTAATCAATATATAAACAAATAAACAAAATTTAAACATATCAACAAAATAAAACACAAACACAACATAATGCCAACAATAATCAACGTCGAATCTTATTTCAAACCATTAAATAAATGTTTTCAAAACACCAAGAGGACCAGACAATCTCATCACAACGAGTTCTTGGAAAGCAATGCATGGCTTTCTAGAAAATGTCGACCTTTACAGAGTCTTCAAAAGATACTTTTATAAGTCTTTTTCATAATTGCCAGAATAACTAACTTTAAACTAAAACTTGAAATAAACTTAACTAAAATAACTACTTGTTCTTCATCTTTGGACCGACTTGACTTTTCTTGATAGGAGGAGGATTGCCAACTGTCGGTTCTCTAATAATGTTTTTCTTTCCTTTTTGGGATGATTCTCTCTAACTTTGACTTTGATTACTCGTTTATGTGATATTTGGTGTTGCTTTGACTTTTACTTCACTTTCTTCTTCAATTTGTGCAACCATTTCATATCAGAGATTCAAGGGAACAAGATTAAACCTAAGCATATCATTCCATTCAACATTCATTGGGAATGGTTGCTTCAACATTTTTATGTACAATATTTCCATTTCTGTAGTCATGGAAAAAGGACTGGCAGGCTGACTTATTAGGAAATGAATGAACATTGATAAAATAGTAAAGTCTTTCCCCAATGAATTGACAATAGTTTTTTCTGAGAAGACTTAATTTTCTTCCATGACAAATTGCATATCATCTCGATAGGAAACTAACATTTATGTATAAGCATCCTTTGAATGTAGCCAAGGATCATTTGCCCAGGGAGATGGCAAACCGAACCTTCTGATCTTCCTGAATTGCCTCTTGAATTTAATAATTGATTGATGGACTTCCTCAATTTTCCTGATGAGAGATTTAAGGAGTTCTACCTTTTCTATAACATTTGTAACATTTGACATTGCTTCAAATCTGTCTCTAACTCTGGATTCTTTTAAATCTTAGTTGGAGAGGGAATTCACAAACTCAATAATCCTTTTTGCTTGTGGTATTTTCTTCTCAATGTCAGGCAGATGGTTACTAATATCCAGTTGAGCATTCCTTATGGTGATGGTCTCACAATGATGATATAGTTCAAGATGAAATATAAACTGATCCATCACATGCATGATCTGGTCTAAAAGTATCTTCCTCATTTCCACTAAGTGTTGTGTTCTGGATGTTTGTTCTAAAGTATCCTCTAACGATTTATTCAAATCTTGCTTTTCTTCCAACAAAGTATTAATACTTTGAGTTTTTTTTATTAAAATTGTTCTTCAAGCTCCTTTATATACTTTTCTCTGTGCTTATTGCTTGCCTGATGATCTGTAACTGTATTTGAAGCCATGACAGGTAATATCAATTCAATTGAAGAATCATGAACCTAACTCCTTTGGTGAATTTTATTAATCTCTTCTATATATTTCTTTTGGATTTTTTATTTTTTTTTAATCCAACAATTTCTTTAGCTAATGCAACAATATTTTCTTTCATAACAACATTCTCTGACTGTGATTTGTCTCTTGCTCGATAGGCTTCAATCAATTCTTTCGACTTAGTAACTTGAAAATGAGGAATTTTCAACTTAGCTTTCAGGTTCTTTATCTCCTTTTCCTTTTCATCCAGAATCCCTTTATAGTTTGTGGTTTCTCTTTTAGCATGAGTGATTGATGCAATTTGTCCTTCCAACTCCCTAACTTTGTTAGCTTTGATCTTGTTAATATTCTTTTCATTATTGAGTTGATGAGATAATTTGATTACCACACTTTGTAACTTTCTTACATTCATAGTTGATTGGATCAACCTTTAGGCAATGACATCACTCGTTTGTCTGTGCCATTCGACTAGATCAAAATCATTGATTTGAGTAAGATCTACCCCAACAGAGGTAGTCTTCCATTCTGTCAATTTTGAACCTTTATTTGATTAAGGTTGCATAACTGAAAAATTGAATTGATTATTTTTTACATCTATACAAGTTATGAATCTAGGCCCTGAGAGTTCTTGGGTGTTGGCTGGAGTGATATCCTTAGTGATTAAGGATTTAGCCAAAGAGTTCTTCATATCATATGAGCCCCGATCCTTTGATGATAAGCTTTGCTCATTCTTTAAAGGTAGACTCGAGGAGACTATAACTAGAGGTCCTTTCGACTTCCTTTGTTTTAGTTCTCCAAGCAAATAATCAACCTATTCTAAAATATCTTCCTGAATATTTTCAATTTCTTCTTCAATTGCTTCTAGCAACTTCCTTCTTTTGATCTCTCATTGCTCTGTGTCATCCGCTTCTGCTCTTTTGTAGGCTTGACTGAAATATCAATAGTTTGTTTGTTGGTGTTTGATGCTTGTTTCACACCAATGATCACACATTATGAGTCAGTTGTTTTAATATCTTCCTCATGTGTCACCATAGCTTTTGATTGTGATTCAACTTTTTTTTTATCTTGCTGGTAGAATTATGCATGATCAACACATGTTGCACCTCTTCCCAGGTGTCTTTGTTGGCAAACATTTCAACAGAAGTATTTGAATGATGTTGATATGAGGGTAAGCCTACATTTTTGCGTTGCTTAGATATAACATGATATCAATCAAACTTCCATGACACATCATTCTTCAGATTACATGACAACAATAATTTGTTTATACAATCAATAATTGTTCTATTTTTTGTAAGAAAATATGAAAAGTTAGTAGGTAAATAGAATGAAGCCCTTTTAATTTTTGATACAAAATGTAATTGATCAGTTTCTAAGCTCTGTCTGCAATATTCCATAACGAAAATATGAGGAATGTAAACATGTAACTAATAAGGTTCCAATTCACAACCATATATTTTGATCACGACATACCTTTTAAATAGGAACCATTCTCCTACTTTAAAAGCAGGATCCAGATGTATTTTTTGTTGGTAAGCTACAAACATCCTAGGAGGCTCATGTCCCATAAGGAGACTATGTGTATTGAATAAAAACTCATCAACAAACTCCAATAATTCTCCTTTTGTTTCTACAAATGTCAAGAGAGAAGTCCATTATCTAGCTGGAAGCTCTTTAACGGAATCATCCTTTTTTATTAATTCAAGGTCTCTTTTCTCATAAAAGTCAGACTGGGAAAAGAGAACTAAAAATAAAATATATGACTGGTATCTAAAAGATTTTAATTCTTTAAATGACGATAACTGAAAATGAATATCATTGGCTATAAAGCCTGTAAAATCAAATTTAGAAGCATTTTCAGTATCTATAACTTCATTCATAATAGCTAGGGTGAACTCATCAATCTCAGTGTCATCCACGTATCCCAAAATAGAGGTTATAACTAACACCATCAACCTAGCACCTAGAGAACAAACTTCAGATTTAACTGG
>ML838223.1:0-14038 GCA_009831015.1 Picea engelmannii | reverse complement strand
GTCCCTTGAATAATAAATAACTATTTATTATTATCATTTACTTATTATATATGATATTAATAATCAATAATTATATTATTAATTATTATTCTAAGAGAATGTCTTCCCGATGTTGTCCAAACATCAACACTCCCTCTCAACGAAGGAGACATTCTGCAACATGCCAAGCTTGTCTTTGAAGTATACAAACTTCACCCTAGACTCATGACACTTGTCTGTCAGTCTTGGGAGACTTGTCTCTCCAACCTAAACCGAGGAGAAACTCCTTTTGCGGCTCTCCCTCTGAGCCAATTAACTCTCTCTAAGATTAGGTTCACTTTGGGTCCGCATGTAATAACATATAGCATCTTGATTCTTTATTATTGTTTGTCAAATCACCATGACTAGGATAAAGACCACACCAGGATCTTTCACCACAAGTACACACCTGTGGGTGAATGTCTGCCTGATGCTAACTGACACGTGGAAAACACTTCAAGCACTTCAAGTACATATTATTCCTTGTCATGATCAAGGAAGGACTACGTCTAGGCCCATTTACCACAAGTGAAACTTTATGATAAATATATGATATCTCCCTTGGTATGCAGCCCAATCTAGGAGAAGGTCCGCCCGATGTTGAAACATCAATACTCCCTCTTAGCTAGGGAGGTATCTTTCCATAGTAGTACACAACTACTGCCCAGAGACACACAGTCTCCCCCAGTGGTACACAACCACCATAATAGCAAAAGGTTTGTCACACATGGCACTCCCATGTGGACTTCTAGAGGCTACTCCCTCTAGGAACACTCAGGGTCAACTCCCCATAGTGTGTGACGTCAAGGGTCAACTCCCTTGACATGTCCTCATGTGCTCTCCACATGGCATGTTGGGCTATAAGCCCAAATGCACTTATCCCTTATCGCATAAGTGTCCTCACAGATTAACTCAACTCAATCATAGAGGAGTACGATCTGGAAAAAGTTTGTCACACATGACACTCCCATGTGGACTTATAGAGGTTGCACCTTCTAGAAATACTAGGGTTAGCTCCCATAGTGTGTGATGTCAAGGGTCAACTCCCTTTATATGTCCTCATGTGATCTCCACATGGGACGTTGGGCTATAATCCCAAACACACTTATCCCTTCTCGAATAAGTGTCCCACTTATCCCTTCTCGGATAAGTTTCATCACAGATCAACTCAACTCAGTCATAGAGGAGTATGATCTGGAGAATGTCTCAGGAAGCTGCAAACATCAACACTCCCTCTTAGCAAGGGAGGCATTCTCTGCCACACCAAGTCTATCACAAAAGTACTTGAACTTCGTCCTGGTTTAATAAGAATATCACCAACCTCCTCATCTGTAGGAAGGTACAACACCAATACTTCCTTCCTCTGCACCATGTCTCGGATGTAATGGTAGTTGATCTCAATGTGGTTTGATTTGTCATGAAACACTGGATTATCTAATATATTCACACAACTTTGGTTACCATAATGACTAATGGTGGAATCCAACACATGTTTTGATAAATCTGCAAGGAGCTTGCGAAGCCACACTACCTCACAGAATGACATACTTAATGCAATGTACTATGCTTCTGCTGTGCTCAAAGCCACATATGTCTGTTTCCTGCTACATTAGGAAACCATGGAAGATCCCAAAGTGAAGCAACACCTGAAGGTGCTCTTTCTATCCACTCTGCTCCCTGCCCAATCAGAGTCAATATATTTCGGCCATATCATATCAATACTGGAAGTGTATCTCATACCATGTCCAACTGTGCCTTGCAGGTATCTCAACACATGCTTCGCAACAATCCAGTGTGTTTATAACGACTGACTCATAAATTGGCTAAGTGCATTCACTGCATAGCAAATATCTGGTCTGGTGTTAATCAGATACATCAATGATCCAATCAGTTTTTTGTACTGGGTCGGATCAATTTCGTCGAAATCGGAAGAAGACACACTTAGTTTCTTCGGATTTGTCACCATTGGTGTAGCCATGGGCTTCAAGTTCAACATTCCAAACTTATTCAATATCTCAATTGTGTACCTCCTTTGACTCAGGAAGATCTCATCATTTCTCTGCCACACCTCTAGTCCCAAGAAGTAGTGCATCATACCAAGGTCCTTCATCTCTTATTCGAGATCTTTTCATCGAGTGACTTATAAAGAATTGCATTAAATGAGCATAAATTAAAGTGCACCATTAAAGAAGGAAAAGATGAAAAATGAAGAGACATAAGCATCAAATCTGAACACAAAAACTTGATAACGGAATTCATCCCTGGTGGACTACGTATCCGGGTACTGCTCTCAAATGGGTAGGCTCTTTCATTAACTCAGCAAAATAATTTGGAAAAATACATAAGTATACCTCATTCTGAAATTAAGCTGCAAAAATAATGCTTAGATCAGAAAACAGACAACACCACTGAATTTGTTGCGTCGAATTACCCAAAAATGATTGTCTCCATGTCTCGGTCTGACTCTGTCACTCCCAGGCCCAAGAAGAAATTTGTCTCGATTTCCATGCCCTCTCTGTAACCTGCATTAATGACTGGACTGCATCGTTTTTTGTGCCCAAGTAGTCGTACTGTATGCACGCCTCCTCCTAGTGGCTAGGCGGATGCAACATTTAATATATTTTTTGGGCATTGGTTAAAATGTGTGGCTTGTGGCCTGTTGGTTAGGGCGGATTTGTTAAGGCACACGTGGGGGAGGAGGTCCCGGGGTCAAACCCGCGGGCCTCCCCCTTTTGGGCTTTGTATTGTTACAATATATATATTTAACATATAGTTGGTTTGCTATAGTTAGCGATGGCGCTAACCCATATCTCAACGAATTAACCAATGGCCAAGTTTGGTGTGGTCCGCCAGATTTGGCAGACCCGCCAAACTATTTTTTTTTCAAATTTTTGCTCACAGACTGTCATTGAGCATTTCCCGCCTACCATGTGGCAGCCTCCGATTGGGCCATGTGGCGACCTCTCACTAAACCACATTGTCTCCTGCCAAGTCAGCATGCCACGTGTACTATACGTATGATGACATCATCCGTATGGTTGCTGATGTCAACAGTACAAATGTTGATGTCAGCAGTACAGATGTTGACTCATCCCCTGTTGACTAGGCTAGGTTGACCAAACTTTGACCGTGAATATATTTCAACCTGTAGCTCTGTTTGACGAGTCGTTTACGCCGTTAGAAATCTTGCGACGCGCTCTTCGCGATCATGTCATTTTAACTGAGTTTTGGGAACTTTGAATTTTTTCCCTTTCTCTTTCTGTTGAAGCCATTCTGAGCATCCTGAATTGCCTCTGTGAGTTCTGAGTTGTTCTTATCCTTCTCTAGATCCTTTTTGGATCACGCCTTCCCACTAAGAGCTTTTTGGACCACCAAAAGCTTTCATCAATCAATAGGTAAGTGAGGGAAGAGTCCCCTCACTTTGTCTTTCTCTCTCCACTTTGCCTTGCTTGGATGTGTGCCCTTTAAGCTTACTCGAAGATAATAAACATCACCCCTGCGTGAATTCCTCATCCTCCTATCCAGGATGATATTTTCTTGTAACTGATCCAAGTACTCAGGTGCAAACTCATCAACTGAAGATATTGAAACTTCCTCATCTTGATCCATAATCATGGGAGGCTAAAAAAGTTTCAAGTTCTCAACGTTCACAACTGAATAAATATGCATGTTGTTGATGAATGCAGCTATGTGAGACATTCTCCAGCTTACAAACCTGTGAGATGTGGATCATTGCAGCTATGTGAAGTCTTTCTCTCAGTTACAAACCTGAGAGAAATCCCCTAAGAAGGGTACGTGGTTCTTGCCTGAGACAGAGCTAGGAACGTAGAGATGACCTCCTCCATTCATAGAGTGAGAAGAACTCCAGATGATTATCCACTAGGAAAGGCGATATGATGAGTTGGACGTGCCTGTGGCTGAGCGCAAGGTGAGCGCGTGAAATCCCAAAGTGTTGGGTGCATCATCATGTGAACATAAATGAAGATGATGTGTTAGCCTCCTCTGAGCAAGCAGAGTTGACAAGAAAACTCTAGATGATTCTCCTGTGTGAGGTAGTGGGAAAGAAGATATGTAGAGTGGACGTGCTTGTGGATGAGCACAGGTGAACGTTTGTAGCTCTGGTTCTTCTATGTAGTGCATTGAGCCAAAGCTATGACATCCCTATGGATGTGCCCCTAGTGGATGAGCAGTAGTGGGTGTATCAGATCCTTTTCTATATGTTGTTCAAGACTCAGACCTGCCTGCAACCCTAATTGTTATGTAAAGGGTAGAGGTCGGCCCCACCTTAATGTGATTAATAATAAATGTAAAGGATAATTAATATGGTTAATATTAATTATAATAATAATAATAATTATAAATTATAAAGTGACTTAGAGAGGTCGGCCCTGTTGAGCCAATAGACGCCTTTATTGATTGGACAAATCTAATATAAGTAAGGGTTGATTCTCCATTGTGGAATCATATCTTTCTTGTGAGTTTGAAAATTTCATCAAGTACATCTACTTGGGAAAAGGTGCGCACCTCTCTTGGGCGCTAGAGTTCTAGGGCTTAAGCACCCTCTTGTGTGCTAGGTCTTTCGTGGTGGTGAAGGTCTTTCTCTTGAAGAATATAGCAAAGGATTTGGATGGGTTTTCTTCCCTTGTTGAGAAGGGTTTCCCAGGATACTTATTGTGTTCTTGTGCATGGTGATTCTTCTTGTGATCTTGGTTGCTACAACATTATCATTTACGGTTAAGTAAAATGATAAAATGGAATGAACTTCATGCTTAACCTAGCTTATGAAAAATCAACACATGTAAGGTGAAAGATCCAGATGAAAAACATTTGTATCACTTTTCTCCAAGATAGTGAAGGGTCCATAATGAACGGGATTGAGTTTCTTGTCTTCACCCTTCAAACTCTCCTTGCTGATGTGATGCCATACCTGATCTCCAACTAGGAAGTGATGATCAACCCTGTGCTTGTCATGTCGAGCTTTATATTGTGCTTGGCTTTTCTCCAACTATTCCCTAACTTCCTAGTGTATCTATTGGATCCTTTCGATGAACTTGTGGGCTCTGTCCTCTATTCATTCTTCATTCACATCGACATCTCTCCCATACATCAAGTCGAAAGGAACCTTGGGTAGGTACCCAAAACATGTCTCAAAATGTGAACTCTGAGTGGATGAATGTAAAGCTCGGTTGTAAGCATGTTGTACATAGGGTATCTGTTCATCCCATAACTTGGGATGCTTGTTGCAGTAGCCTCAAAGAAGAAGTACCATTGTTCGGTTTACCACCTCTATTTGTCTGTTGGTCTGTTGATGGAAAGCAATGCTCCTCTTTAATTTGGTGTCCATCATCCTCCACAAGCTAGTCCAAAAGTCCCCAATGAATTGAGTATCTCGATCCGAGACAATGGATGTGGGTAACCCAAAGTGAACCCAAACACACTGAAAGAAAAGATTAATAGTGTGCTCAACAGTGATCTACTTTTTACATGGCATCAAGATACACATCTTATTGAACCTATCCATTACAACATACAAATAGTCATGACCCCCTTTGGTCATTGGTAAACCCCCTACAAAATCCATGGAGATACTTTCCCATGGATGGGATGGAACAAGAAGTGGTGAGTATTGCCCCAGTTTTCTATTAGTGGGCTTACAAGTAGAACACATCACACACCCCTTTAAATATTTAATTACAATTGCTTTCATTTGACGCCAGTAACAAAACCTATGCAAATGAGCCATAGTTTTTCCTACCCCAAAATGCCCAGACACAAGAGAAGTGTAAGCTTCTCGTATTACATGGACTCGTTCACTTGTAGGAATACATAGCTTTCCAAGATGGTAGAGTAGTTTTCCCTGCACACAATAGTTCTCTACATGTGCACCAAGGGTTAGCTTCTCATATACTTCCTTAAAATCTTCATCGATGGCATATTGTTCTACATAGCTATCATGAGATAAAGAAGTATTCTTCAAAATAATAGAAGCAAGAATAGGAGGTCTATAAAGCATATCGACTACCTTGTTACTTGTGCCCTTTTTGTACTTGATTACCAAATGCAATTGTTGTAGAAAACCCATCCATATGTAGTGTCGAGATTGTTGCAATTTGGTATGTGCTTGGAGATACTGTAAGGGCTGGTGATCTGTATGTATGATTGTTTTCTTCCCTAACAAGTAATGCTTCCATTTCTTTATGCTCTGGACTAATGCATACAACTCTTTATCATATGTAGGATTGTTAACAACAACTTGGTTAAAGATTTCAGAGTGGTAACAAATAGGCTTACGATATTGCATCAATACTGCACCCATGGCATATCCATTGGCATCTGTCTCGATCTCAAAAGGTTGTTGAAGATTTGACAGTGCTAATACTGGTGCAGTATTGATCTTCTCCTTCAAAGTGTCGAAAGCTTTTTGTTGCTTTCCTTCCCACTGAAAAGTGTTATTCACATTGGTTAAGGCATGCAAAGCAGCTGCTATAAAGGAGGAGTTGGAAATGAACCTCCTCCAATACTGGAATGCACCTAAGAAGCTTCGGACTTCGGTTACACTTTTTGGCTTAGGCCAATTTACAATTACATCAATTTTGGAAGGATCAATTTTTAATTGTCCTCTTCCTACAATATGACCTAAGTACACAAGTGCAGTCTTGCCAAATTCACATTTAGACAATTTTACATACAACTTTTCCCTTTGCAAAGTATCCAATACTTGCTTCACATGCCTCACATGTTCATCTTAAGTCCTGCTAAAAATAAGAATGTTGTCTAAATATACAATCACAAAATCATCTAGGAAAGGCCTGAATACATCATTCATCACACGCATGAAAGTTGTCGGAGCATTAGAAAACCCAATTGACATAACTAACCACTCAAACAATCCATGTTTGGTTTTAAAGGCAATTTTCCATGCATCCTGTACTGCGACCCTGATTCGATGATAACCACTGTGCAAATCCAACTTAGTGAAATAAACAACATTCTTCAATTGATCAAGTAAATCATCTATATGAGGAAGAGGGTATCGATTTTTCACTGTGATTTTATTTAAGGCTCGGTAATCGACACACATTCGCCATGTGCCATCCTTCTTTGGCACCATCACGATAAGAGAACCACAAGGAGACGAACTGGGCATGATGACCCCTTGATCCAATAAGCCCTGTACCTGCTTCTTGATCTCTTTCATCTCCACAACTGACATCCTGTACATGCCCACATTAGGAAGAGGAGAATCCTGTTGAAGATGTATCTCAAGTTGGATTTCCCTCTTAGGAGGTAATCCATTTGGTTCCTGAAAAATATCATCATACATAGAAACAATATCAATTAATTCATTTTTATGAGATGGATCACACCCTTGAAAAGCGTCGGATGTCCCGACATCTTTCTCTCTTACGACCATGAGTACATATCTCTTATTAGTGTTTATGAGTTTTTTCATTTGCCCTGCACTAACAAGTGTTGTATTTACCCTCATGCCGTGAGCTGTAACGATATATTCCACTCCCCCTTTAGTAAGGTGGTATTTGTTCTCATGATGAAAGAAGACTACTTTTCTATCATAAAGATAAGGACTCCCCAACACTATGCCACATATATCAAGTGGTACAACATCCAAATCCACTTCATCAATCATCTTTGAAGCAATATAAAATCTGACCCTACATTGTTTGGTGACGTTAAGTTTTGCTTTATCACATACCCATCCAAGAGGATAAGGCTTCGGATGTGGTTTCCTTTCAAGACCCATCTTCTTGACAAGTGCTTCAGATATCAAGTTTACTTGGGAACCCAGATCAAATAATGTGTCTATCTTAGTGTGTTTAGATACAACTCTTATGTGAAATAATTCATTCCTCTTTCGTTCATCATCACGAGATTCATTATTGGAACTTGAACTAGCATTAAGGGAATCTTTAGCTTGTACTCCAACTATTGTGATATTTCCTTCATCTCTTGAATTAGAACCAAGATCTTGTTGCACTGTAGCAACGGTTTTTGTCTTCCCCTTTCCACTGAATTGTTTCGGTTTCTTTTATGGATGCAGTTTCCAACAATGTTCTTCATCGTGACATCTTTTCTTGCAATGAGTGCAAGATAACTTTCCTCCTCTCGTCACTGTGGCGGTATTTTTGTCCTTCCTTTTAAACTTCTTAAAAGTTTTGTGTGGGAGATTGGAAGGTTTCTTCATGGGATCTTCTTGAACATGTTTCCCCTTATTCTCAAAGTGAGTGGCTTGCACACAAACTTCATCAAGACTAGTGGGGTTAAACAAGAGCAACGTATGACGAATATAGCTATGAAGTGCGCCAATATACTTCATCAAAGTTTCATAAGAATCCAAAGGAATGTTCAATGCAAGAGCTTTCTTCCTGAATTCTTCTGTGAAACTTAGTACAATTTGACCTTTACTTTGTGTTAAAGTTTGCCATTACATCATTGCTTTATGTAAATACCCTAATGGATAAAATTGATTCCTTATCACTGATTTAAATTCTGACCATGAGGAAAGAAGATTACCACACTTACTTCTGTCCTGAAGCTTGCTCTCCCAGCATATGAGAGCGATGCCTTCCAATCGAAGAGAAGCAGTTGCACTTTAACTTCTTCTTCATCAATATGTTGAACATGACAAGACACTTCAACTTCTTGGATCCAATTATCTAGCTTTTCAGGATTAACATCTCCATTAAACATAGGTAAAGAAAATTTTACATCAAGCTTTAATAATGGTTTCTTAAAAGATGCTTTATGGCTAGAATGATGAGAATGATGAGAATGTTTAGAGGAAGAAGAACTAGAACTCAAAGGTGAAGATGAAGGCTCAGGAGGATCTCCTTGAGCCCCTTGGTTTACTGAAGCAACATCATCTGCATGTGCTTCCTTTTTCTTCCCTTTCTTCTTCATCCTCTCGTAATCTCCATACATTTGTTCGACCATTTCTGACATGCAATAAAAGACCATGTGAAATTTTTTCTCGTGTTCATCACACTTGTCCTCTTCTACCATTTTCTTCCTTCTGGATGCATGACCAACTTCGGGATTGAAAGTCTTAAGAGTTCCTTCACCCTGCTTATGCTTGGTTGTGGTAAGCATTCACACTCAACAATTCAACTCAAAGACAACTGCTCTGATACCGACATGATCCAAGATCTTTTCATCGAGTCACTTATAAAGAATTGCATTAAATGAGCATAAATTAAAGTGCACCATTAAAGAAGGAAAAGCTAAAAAATGAAGAGACATAAGCATCAAATCTAAACACAAAAACTTGATAACAAAGTTCGTCCCTGGTGGACTACATCTTCGGGTCCTATTCTCAAATGGTTAGGCTCTTTCATTAACTCAACAAAAGAATTTGGAAAAATACATTAGTATACCTCATTCTCAATTCAAACTGCATAAATAATGCTCAGATCAGAAAATAGACAACACCACTGAATTCATGGCGTCGAATTACCCAAAAATTATTGTCTCCACGTCTCGATCCGACTCTGACACTCCCAGGCCCAAGAAGAAATTTGTCTCGATTTTTGTGCCCTCTGCAACCTGCATTAATGATTGGACTGCATCATTTTTCGTGCCCAAGTGGCCATATCGTACGTGTGCTTCCTCCTAGTGCCTGGGCGGATGCAGCATTTAATATATTTTTTGGGCGTTGGTTATAATGTGTGGCCTGTGGTCTGTTGGTTAGGGCGGATTTGTTAAGGCACATGTGGGGGAGGAGGTCCCAGGGTCAAACCCGTGGGCCTCCCCCTTTTGGGATTTGTATTGTTACAACATATATATTTAACATATAGTTGATTCGCTATAGTTAGCAATGGCGCTAACCCATATCTCAATGAATTAACCATTGACCAAGTTTGATGTGGTTTGCCAGATTTGGCGGGTCTTGCGGACCCGCCAAACTAATTTTTTTTCAAATTTTTGCTCATGGACTGTCATTGAGTATTTCATGCCTGCCACGTGGCAGCCTCTGATTGGGCCACTTGGCAGCCTCTCATTAGGCCACATTGTCTCCTGCCAAGTCAGCACGCCACATCAGCATGCCACATGTCACCTTTCTGCTCCTTCCATGTGTATTGTACGGATGCTGACATCAGTAGTACGAAAGTTGATTCATCTCGTGTTGATTGGGCTAGGTTGACCAAACTTTGACCGTGAATAGATTTCAATCCGTAACTCCGTTTGATGAGCCATTTGCGTCATTAGAAAGCTTGTGATGTGCTCTTCGTGATCATGTCATTTTCACCGAGTTTTGGGAACTTTGATTTTTTTTCCATTTCTCTGTCTATTGAATCCATTATGAGGATCCTGAGTTGCTTGTATGAGTTCTGAGTTGTTCTTAGCCTTTTTTGGATCCTTTTTGGATCAATCTCAAACTTAGAGTCCGACACATACTTGAATTCAACAATAAGGCTCTATGTATCGGTGAGGAATAACTCATCAACGTAGAGGACCAAGGTCAGGGACTCACCATTAACAATATTGTAGTACATGCTGGGATCGATAACACTTTTGTTGAAGCCCAAAAATCATCAGGTGTCCATCGATCCTCACATACCAAGCTTAAGGTGGTTGCTTGAGTCCATACAAGGCCTTCTTCAACCTACACACATGAGACTCTGTCTCGTGGATCACGAAACCATATGGTTGCTCGATGTATACTTCTTCCTCAATCTCTCCATTGAGAAAGGTTGTCTTTACATCCATCTGATGTAATCTCCAATCCATGGATGTTTCAGGGGAAATAATCATCCGGATAGAAGTGTATCGAGCAATAGGAGCAAATCTCTCCTCATAATCTATTCCCTCCACCTGAGAGAATCCTGTAGCAACAATTCTCATTTTGTGCCTCTTGATGGTCCCGTCAACTATTTGTTTGATCTTGTATATCCATTTGGAAGTCACTACAAAATTCCCCTCAGATCTCAGAACAATATCCCACACATCATTCTTCATGATGGATTGATACTCCTCCATCATGGCATCTTTCCATCTGGCTGACTGGATGCCTCCTCATAACAAGAAGGCTCAGAATCAATGATGTGGCTGATAGCTGCAGCATAGCACGAATATCTATGAGGTCTCTTACTCTCTCGAAAGGTACCACGAGGAGTTGCATGTCCTTCTGCCTCCTGCAGAGTCTGACAAGCCCATGCAAGTATCTTCCGACCTACTGCAATATCTCTGGAAACATTAACTGGAGCTACAAGATCAATGGGATCAATTGGCTTAATTGTCTCCCTTTGAAAGGGAATGTCATCTTGGACCTTATTTGACATATAAAGGTTTCCTCATGAAACCAATGTCTAATACATATCAAGGTTCCCTCATGAACTCAATGTCTCACAATACATATCAAGGTTTCCTTGTGAAACCAATGTCTTGGTTCATTCATTTGACCATTTGAGGCACGTCAGGATGAAGTCTACACCATCTTACTTGTCTGTGTTCTGAAGCTTAGATGCTTCATCTGCACCATGTCTTGGATGAAATACTGTGATAAGCCTCACTACTTCCACGACTTGCGTAATTGGCTACAATATATTCTACCTCTGCAGTACTGAGTATTATAGAATTCTTCTTCCACGAATCCTGAATGATCTCAAGCTAAGGCAACACCCTCTGGTGCACTTTTTGTTAACCACACTCTCTTCCTAGTCAGAACTGTATATCTCCGCAACGTTTCTTCATTCCCTGAGACATATCCAATTGTACCACACTGGTACACTTGCTTTGCTACAACTTAGTCTTCTAAAATCACAAGCTGGATTAGGGTGCTTACTACAAAGCACTATCTGGCTCTTTGCTTTGAGACATGATCGATTTCTATGAGATATGATCGATTTCTATGAATGCACTTAACATGAATTCATGGATACTTGGCAATCATATGCCGACATACCCTAGTTGGAGGCTCCTTCGAGAGGGGAGTTTCTAGGGTTGAGAGAAAGCGTACTAGCATCGGATTCAAGATCTTGGTGGATCCATCCCTTCTGTTGCTTGACGAGCCCACTTCAGGACTTGATTCTACAACTGCCACAAAACTCCTCCAACTTGTTTGAAGCATTACGTGGGTAATTTTTGCTCACTTCTGGCAGCTATCTACAAATATTAATTTAAACATATGCACATAATAGTACTGACAGGATGAGAATTTAATTTAATCAGAGTGGAAGAACCATTATGATGATGATTCACCAACCTTCAATTCCCATGTTCCACATGTTTGATAAACTCGTACTCATCTAATAGGGTTACCCAATCTACTCGGGACAAGCCAAGGAAGCAATAGTGTACTTTTACTTCCCTAAGATTCATTCCCCAACTAGCCATGAATCCCGCAGAATTCTTATTGGATTTGGCTACTGGACAAGTTAACGACATTTTGTTACATGATGAGTTCGAGTCGTCGTGTCCTATTCATCGCCCTCAAGATCTTCACAGAGAGATAGTCAAGGTAAATTAGAACTCTTCTGCGATTATTTCTTCTCGAATATTTTCTTCACGGTACGTCTGTGGGAGATCACATCTTCCCACACGACGACGCGATCACTTCTCACTATTTAAAAGAAATCTTTTAAATAGAAATGGATGATCAATCTACTAAGAAAGAGATTTGTATTTTAATTTTTATCTTCTATTTCCTCTAATTAAAAACTTTGTGTCTGATCTTTTTCAAAATTCCCTACAAAACCCAAAACTCGAAATAGAACAACCATACAAAATTACCATGAAATAGGTGACACAGTTTGAACTGATAGGTAATACAAATCATATGTCCCTTATGCACAAAGATGCAACTGATATAGTTTAAACTAACACATATTGTCTGTACCCTTATTTATGTTGGATTTTGTTCATATTTACCTAGGCCCTCCCATGAGGGAGTCAACTCAGTCCTGCTCTGATACCATGTTGTTTTTTCTTCATATGAGATATGATCGATATATTATTAGAATGATGAGTGTTCCATATATAGGGAACATATGGTGACCATCCATGAAAGGATGTGTCCCTTGAATAATCAATAACTATTTATTATTATCATTTACTTATTATATATGATATTAATAATCAATAATTATATTATTAATTATTATTCTAAGAGAATGTCTTCTCGATGTTGTCCAAACATCAACATTTTCTTGATAGGAGGAGGATTTCTAGTTGTCTATTCTTTAATAACGATTTTCTTTCGTTTTTGGGCCGCTTCTCTTTGACTTTGACTTTGATTACTCGTTTATGTGATATTTGGCGTTGCTTCGATTATTGCTTCACTTTCTTCTTCAGTTTGTGCAACCATTTTGTGTCAAAGCTTCAAGGGAACAAGCTTAAACCTAAGCATATCATTTCATTCAACAATTGTTGGGTATGGTTGCTTTAGCATTTTTCTGTACAATATCTCCAGTTCAATAGTCATGGAATAAGGACTTGCAGGTTGACTTATTAGGAAATCAGTGAGCATTTATAAAACATTAAAGTCTTCCCCAATGAATTGACAATAGTTTTCCTTGAGAAGACTTCATTTTCTTCCATGCCCAATCGCATATCATCTCGACATGAAATAAACATATGTGTATAAGCATCCTTTGAATTTAGCCAAGGATCAGTTGCACGAGGAGATGGAAAACCGAACCTTTTGATCTTCCTGAATTGCCTCTTGAATTTAATAATTGATTGATGAACTTCCTCAATTTACTTGACGAGAGATTTAAGCAGTTCTCCCTTTTCTATAACATTTGTAACATTTGACACGTCTTCAAATATATCTCTAACTCCAAATGGTTTTAAATCTTGGTCTAAGAGGAAATTCATAAAATCAATAATCCTTTTTGCTTGCGGTATTTTCTTCTCAATGTCAGGCAGATGGTCATTGATATCCAGTTGAACATTCTTTATAGCGATGGTCTCACAATGCTGATGTAGTTCAAGATAATATATGAATTGATTCATCACATGGATGATCTGGTCCCAAAGTATTTGCCTCATTTCCACTAAGTGT
>ML838222.1:6493-19328 GCA_009831015.1 Picea engelmannii | reverse complement strand
GAGTTATGGGATGTTGGCCCATGGGTTTATCCATGTTTAGGCCTTTTTGTAAAAGTATATATAGGAAGGAATGTAATGTAGAAAGTACTAGTTACTGATTGGCTTAGTACATGACTAGTTGGCTTAGTGCAATAGGTTGTAAGTTGATTTGTGCAGAGAGACTATGTAAAGTAAGGCTCCGTGCTACTGAGGAGTTGGCTCTGTGCCTTGACCAAATTTTGGGAAGGAAGATCTAGCGCGTTGCGCGCAGATATCTTGTCCTTGACGGAGTTGGCTCTGTGGCTTTGTGCACATGAGAAGATGAATGTAAGAAGATTGAAGACTAATAAAGAAGAAGAAGAAGTTGGTGGATGTAGCCCCACACTGGGGTGAACCACGTATATCCTGTGTCTTGATATTCTTTGTGCAATGTGATTTATGATTCATGCTGTGTATTTGTGTAGTGTTGTTGTTATAGTGTATGTTGAATGCATTTGATGTTGTTTCTTAGTGCTTAAAGGTATTGTGAATGCTAGATTTGAGCTAATGCTATGTGCTAAGTGATTGGAAGTGCTTGATATTTATTGTTACTACGTTATTATGTAATAAGGGTTTAACCTGCGATGTGAATGAGACTCATAAATTAATGCATGTTGTTGTCTAAGTGTTCTGCTAAGTTTTTTAATCACAGATCTGTGCCCCAGCTTGGTTGTAGACACCTGAGTCCTGCAACCCCCCCCTACCTCTACCTCTAGTAAGACTTCATCTACTTCACAGGTGTTTCTGAAAGGGCCGATAGTTAAGGTTTTGTTGGTGCGTTGTTGAAGTGCTGAACCCTGGGTCTGCCCTTGTGCCAACAAATGGTTCTGTTGCCGGGACCTGAAACTGTGATTGTTGGGAATTGAAGAAAAGTAAAATATCTCTGTGCATAGTTTTGTTGCTGTAGTGCGCAGTATTCTACTTGACTTGCGAAGCTCTGTGCTAAGAAAGAAATCGGATCTGAAAGAAAGAGGTAAGATCTTAAAGCTTTGTTCTCTGGTAAGGGTAAGATAAGTGGAATTTTTTTTTCTTCGAAAGTATGAATCTAGGTATGTTTGATATATTTTGTCTGAGTCTAAAAACTATGGCACAATTAGAAGAAAGAGTTGATCTGGATAAATTTGATAGAAATAGAGAAATATATGTTATTCCTATGCACATAAAGAATTGTTGGACTAATAAGTGGATGCAGGAACCTAGAAAGATTTTTTACATATTGCAGGTCCAACACTGTAATCCCAGTGCGCAGTACAAGAGAGGTTGATGATCGTTTAAAAGAAAGAGAGGATTGACACTATGTTATAATTGCAGAAGTTCAAGACATATTGCTAAGGAATTCCCTGGTATAGGTCCTATTTGTCTTTGTTGTAAAGATATTGGTCATAAGGTTGAGTATTGTCCAAGAATGATTGCTAAAGTTGAAAAGATGAACATGAGACAAGAAAACTTTGAAGAAAGTCAAGAGGCTAAGAGCATGTTGGGGAATCATAAAGACCACCGTTAGACCATTGAGACTGCGCCATAATGGATGAATTCACATTGATGGATGCATTCCTGCCCATTGGAGGAATCCGTTACAATGCTTGCTTATTTAACCCGTCGGACGCTGTGCCGGGACCACTTTTTGCTACCCGTGAATATCAAATCTAACAGAGAATCCATTGTTTCACGCTATGCTTTCTATACCTCTCCATCTATTTGATTACCTCACTTTTCCATTTGCCTACCTGATCTATTTGGTTACAAGTGTGAATGTCGGGCGAACATAACACATTAGAGAAGTTCGTGGAGGAGATTCTCATGGAGCTCATGGCTGAAAGAGTTATGTCTATAGGAATACATGCGTCATCGACTGGAGGACTGCAAGCATCCCTGTCGACTAGACGTCGTTCTAGTCAGACCACTACTAAGAAGCGAAGCAAGCACTGCAATGATCTGGCTAACGCGAATCAGATCCCGTCGGTCTTGCCAGAGTACATACCGCCTTTGGCTGGCGTGGTTAACCGTGACAGTATCCCACATGACTTCGAGTATACGTTGATCACTGCGTACATCCCCAAGGAGATATGTGTATTTGGACCTTAGTTAGGACACATTCCATCTATGAAGAACAACAATTTCAATCTCGGCGACAGGAAGAACTACGTGATGGTCATGCTGCATAGGTATCTGATGAAGATGACTGGGAAAAAGCCACACATAGTCTCCCAGTCGTGGATAAAGGAGCTTGCACAGTCCACGATATTGAATTTAATGAAGATTCCTCACTTTGGCCAACATCAGGAGGTTAGTGCTTGCGTTAAACGCCTCCTGTCGTGCTACCAAGGGGGATATCTGTGGCTCGACAGGCATGTTACTGTGGATCCGACGCTGATCCACTTGATCACATGGCTTAACATGAAGAGACAAGACCCTCACCATTTCTACCCAGGGAAGAATTTAGATCGCTCTCTGACACAACGCATAAAGGAGTATTATGGCGATGTAGAAAAGGGAAAGCGAGGATACAAGGTAGCCTCCATCCAGAATGGCACAGTGTGCCTAGATTGCCATCTTATAGATGGCAAGCTCATTAGAAAGAACTGTCTGACATAGGTCACTGGATTCGTAGTAGACCTTGTAGGGAAGTGTGTAGAAGGAATGCAAATGAAGTGGGCGAGTGACCTCGTCAATGAGCTCGAGAAGGATTACTGCGAAGATCAGGATCAAGGCTATAATTCCATTTCAGTTGGTTACTGGTACTGATCGCATTTGTTGCTTGGTAGATGCCGGAAGGAGCGACATTTCCAGAATTTGAGCCATCAGAGCCATTGGCCGTGAGGTTCTCTACCTTGTGGTATACAAATGACATGCCGAAGCAGTGGCAGTCAAACATTGTCTTCCATGCTTACTACCAACAAGTCAAACGTGCTATTGGGGCATTTCCATGAATGACTTCAAACACATTGCATCAGTACAGACCACTAGAGAAGTTCCGCATAGATCGAAACTTTATTTGTATCACTGCACGTAGGGATGAAAGCAAGGAGGAGTTGCAGTCCTATTATAAGATGACCGACAAAGACATGGATGAGATCACCAAAGAATGGCCAACAAAGTTCCTTGTACCGGTGAAAGATGCAGAAATATCTGACCTCAACATCATCATAAGTCCCTTAGTCACTCGGTTTGAACATGATGGACGTACTAGCACAAATAAAAAGAATAAAAAGGAGGAAGTGAAGAACATAGAAACTGATGAGGAGGACAACACCTCAGAGGAAATTAGGCCTGACTCACTCACAGAAGAGGAGGAGACAAAGTGAACCAAGAATAAAGAGGGGAATAAGGAGAAAATAAAGACAAAGGCAAAGTTACACCGTCGAAGGATCCCCCTATAGAGGCCAAAAGATAGAAGAAAGGGAAGGTTTCTCCGTAGAAACCCTCGGCAAGAAAGAAGACCCACGCCAATAACCCTCAGTCGAAGAATGTGCTCATAGTGGACGATGTCGATCTCATCATGGTAGCCGTGGAGGACACTTTAGAGGATATCTTGTAGAGACATGGAGTGAAGCGGGAGACGCTAAATGAAAGAATAAAAAAGGATATGAAAGACATACAACAAGCCATTCATTTGAGCCGCGCAGTACCTACTGTGCCTTCTTCATCTAAAATTGCAGAATAGGGGGACGAGCCTGCCCAATTATGGAGATTAGAAGATGAAACAGAGGCTCGACTTCAATGAGTCCAAGAAGAAAATGAACAAGCTATAGAGGCCCTGAAGTAAGAAAAGGAGGAGGTCTTAGAGCAACTTCAATTTGCGCAAAAGGAGAAAGATGAAATTCGGACGAAGTTCAAGCATAGCAATGCGAAGATACAGGAAGAAAAATACCATCTGCTCGCAGAGTAGCCTATGTCAAATAATCGATAACTAAAGAAGTTCTCACTATGCTGGGCTTGGCATAGGAGGAACTAGATTCAACCGAGATGCAAGTAGGGAAGCTCATCGAATCCATTCAACAACTTCAAGCACGGATAATGAAGTTAGATCTCCAAGTAGTGCCAAGAACTCCGCAAGAAGTGCGCGACCAAAGAGAGGAAGCTGCCAGGAACGCAGTAGAAATAATCAGGGCACTTGCCTTAGAGTGTAAGAAACTGAGTTATCAAAGTGCGCAGACCTATGAGCGCCTTGCAGAAGATCTGGAGCTGAGGAAACTAGAAGCACAACTCCAGGAGGCGCAAAAGAATGCATCCACTGTGCAAGCACAAATGAAGTTTCTTACTGCAGTCGAGAGGATGAAAAGATATCAGGAACAACACATAGTCCAGAAGCAGATTACTACCATCTAGAGAAGAGTCATGGAAGTTACAAAGAGATTACAGTCGGTGCAGGATGAAGCCTACACGCTTTTTGAAGAGATTGAAGGACAAGGCTCCCAGCTGGATCAAATGGTTATGAAAGTGAAACAATGCCTGGAAGGACCTGTTACAGAGAAAATGATTCAGAAGTTCCCCGAGAAGGAGGTTATGGTGAAGCAACAAGTCGAGGCAACTCAAGCTAATCTCGAGGCCTTTGAATATGTGTTGCCCAAATTTGAGTAACTCAGGACAAGTCACAAGTGAGTGTTGGGGGCGTATTGGCCCCTGACCAAGTTTTGAGGAAATATTGGTCTTGTTTGACCACTTTTGGGACTTCGAAAGGCTGGTCAAATATGGAGTGCCCATGCAGAGTTGATATTGCGGGATCTCACTCATTTTGTGGGCTTGTGGACGCAACAAAGGCTTTACTAGGGTTTATGTAATGGGTTATGGGATGTCGTCACATGGGTTTACCCATGTTTCGGCCTTTTTGTAAAAGTATATATAGGAAGGAATGTAATGTAGAAAGAACTAGTTACTGATTGGCTTAGTGCATGACTAGTTGGCTTAGTTCAAGAGGTTGTAAGTTTCTTTGTGTAGACAGACTATGTAAAGTAAGGCTCTGTGCTATTGAGGAGATGGCTCTGTGCCTTGACCAAATTTTGGGAAGGATGATCTAGCGCGCTGCACGCATATCTCTTGTCCTCAATGGAGTTGGCTCTGTGGATTTGTGCACAAGATCAGATGAATGTAAGAAAGTTGAAGACTAATAAAGAAGAAGAAGAAGTTGGTGGATGTAGCCCCACACTGGGGTGAACCACATATATCCTGTGTCTTGATATGCTTTGTGCGATGTGATTTATGATTCATGCTGTGTATTTTCTTAGTGTTGTTGTTATAGTGTATGATTAATGAATTTAATGTTGTTTCTTAGCACTTAAAGGTATTGCGAATTCTATGTAACGCCCCATATTTTGACCTTAGGTAGTTAGAACATTGTTGTTTACTAATCTTAATAATTCAAAGTTTAGCATTCGTTTGGAGTTAGTTAGACTTTGTTAGACATTGGGATGTGTACATCTAGACCTATTTGTATGTTACATGATATATGCTCATGAAAAAGATAGTTATTTGATTATTTAAACATGAAAATTAAAATGGGTAAGTTCAACACATGTATACCAATTCAAGTTATGTTGTGAATGTATAATAGATGCAATGCATGATGTAAATAGGAATACATTTCTTAATTGAGAGTCAATGAAAATATGGATTCTTATATAAATTTGTGATGTATCTGCATCTATATGTGTTATTGGTGAACTAACCTACAGGATGATGAGTTATTTGATAGCCAAATGACTATAGTATTGAGGTAACTGGGATGTTGTAGACATCAAGAAGATATTGTATGTTATAAGTTGTACTTACTATTTAATTTATGATTCAAAATATTACTATGATCTATGGTAAGTGTGGTTTTGACAGGATGCACAACTTACCCAGAGTGGATGTTTGATGACGTGACTCTAAGAACAATAGTTGCACATTATGGCTTGATGTAGGGTGTTGACCCTAGTTCTATGAGGAGGGGTGGAGGTATTTCCCACCATTTATCCTCTGAAACCTAGAGTAGTGGGAGGGTTGTGTGAAGTCATGCTCCCCTAGACCTGTGATGACGACTGCTAGTTGTGTTGAACCTAGTTCTATGAGGAGGGGTGGAGGTATTTCCCACCGTTTATCCTCCGAAACCTAGAGTCGTGGGAGGGCTGTGTGAAGTCACGCTCCCCTAGATGTGTGATGGAGACTGCTAGTTTCCTGTTGGGGAATCTTGGTTGAGATGTATGACACTTCCACTTACAGGTTCTATCTGGAGTTAGGTAATTATAGTTGATGCTCTAGCTTAGTCCAACAGAGGAAAGGACAGGATGGAAGATGGAAGTAGGTTAGGAAGGAAGGATGCTTCGATGTTAGTTGAGAATACTGATTGGGGATTAGTGATGCCACTATTGTTTACTCACTTGGTTCCTACCATGTTTAAAACCCTCTTTGATTTCCTATTGATATTTTAAGTGTGATAATGAGTTATTCATGAATTGGTGTAATAATGTCTGTTAAGATTATTAAATCATGCATTACTTGATCTATTGTCCTACATGTCTTGGTGATCATATAGGAACTATGCACTAGAGGCAATGATTGTTTATCATTAGTACATACATGAGGTATGTGTCCGCTAGCTATGCACACATACCCTACCCATGTACACTAGTACAATTAATTCATGTATTAATTATTAAAGTAAATTATTAACTTTTTTTTTTTTTTTTAAGTAAAAAAGGTAGTACCTGTTATATTAAGTTAACAGAGAAACATTGACAAAATACATAGAGATATAGTCATCCCGAGCCACCAAAAATGCTGTCTTTTTACCGTAAACCAACATAGTTTGGAGTGAAATGAGTCTAGGAAGATAAGCTAAAAACTGTTTTGCCCTCTGTCCTGCCCGAAGGAAACCAGGACAAATGGCCATAGTTCAAGTTAACATTGAGCAACAACATGATGAAACATAAAAAAAACTAGCATAGGAGAACTCAGATACCCGGTGACCTGTCACCATTTCCTTTTTGACATGTGGATCTGGCTGGGATGGAAAATGGCTGCGCACACATTGGACATTTCCTCTTTGCTGGAGCATTGGAGTACGTGTCAAGGAGCAAGTCCAGACGCTGTCCCATGAGGAGGGATTTGTGCTCCTGGTCTGCCATGTGGCCTCAGAGTTCGAACACTAGAGCCAGATGGTCTACACAGAGGAGTGGACCATGCAAATTATTGTTTCCTGCCTCATCGAAGGTTTCATTCCCCACTTCCACGTTCATCCCTTCTTTGGCCTCATTCACATTCAGTCCTGCACTGGCCGCGTCCACATTCATCCCTGCTCTGGTCTCGTCCACATTCATCTCTGCATAGGCATTGTCCCGAGCCTCATCCTCACTCGTTTCCTTCTCAGCATGGCTGGTGGGGCTGTAGTCACCCATCCACGGTATCTCTTCGACAAAACAAATTGGGAATTCTTCTTCTGGCTCTCCCTTCAGACCACTTCCAGCCTGTATTTCAGGCACCGTGGCTTGGGGTTCCAGGGTGGTCACTAAATCCTCCAGGTACGATGTTTCTTTGACATAACAGGTTGGAAACTCGTTCGCAACGCCTCCCTTCAGACAACTTCCAGGCTCAATTACAAGGGTGTGCGTGGTACGCTCAATCCCAGGCTCAACGATAATGGCATGGAGTGCCAATCGGTCGGCTCGTGATCTCTGCCGGAGGATGGAAGTCACCATTGATAGAGCACACTCAATATTCTGCCTTCTTTGCCTTTGCTCTTTGTGGGTGTACCAGGTCGAGCCCCGACGAGGCTTGCCTCGCTTCCTTGTCATTGCTGATGAGGGGTGGATAGAGATACTGAGAGAATGAACCAAAATGAGAATGAACCAAAACTGCACCAGAGCTCCCAACCGGTGGGGAGGTCCAAAATGAGAGTGAACCAACTCTGTTTAATCTCTCGAACTTTCAAATTTCCAAATGACGACATCGCATGGATTCCTATGAACCCTGTCATATTGAATGCTGGCTGTGCTAGTGCGTTTGCGTGAGGGAGAAGTCCCTCCTCCATATAGTGGCTGCAATGGCCGGATACCATCGTAAATACTAAAGGGATGGGGAGAAGCCTACAACATTTAAGCTGTGGCTTGATGCTGAGCCATGTGGCAAGGCGTCGCCGCATGTCACCCCATCCGGGGCTATTAACTATTTAATTGAATGTTTATTGAATATGTAAATTATATTGCATACAAAATATCTAGAAGCATTAAATACCTTATTGACTTTGATAGATGGTGGGTATGATGAATTAAATGAGCATGGTGGGGTGTTATGTACATTTTGGGGAAAATTGTCAAATTACATTTATTAGCTAGCACGAGAAGAAATACTTTCCATTTTATTTATTGTTGTTTAATGCAAGTCATTTATATTTTAGTTTTATTTTAATCTTTTCCCAAAAATCTAGATAAGGGAGGTTGGTGGATAATAATGAGGGTGGTTGAGGAGACTTGGGGAAGGGTGTATGGAAACTTGATAAATAGAGAGGAGAAGTGGTGAGGAGGGGATGATTTTGGAGGTTTGAGCATGATGAGAGGTTGTGAAATTCTTGGAAGATATAATTCTTGTGATAGTTTTCTTTGAGAATTTGTGATTTTTTGTTCTTAGAGTCGAAGGCATGGAGGGCCAACAAATCGAAAGGTTTCTTGGAGCTAGGAAGTTGGCTAGGATCCTAGTTGGCAAGGAGGATTCCATTGTTTCACTCTGGGAAAGTGGAAAAAGAATGCTTGGAAGCGCCCAGGACTACATTACAACCGATGAACTTCGACTAGCAAAGGAGGAGGTATTTTTTAGTGGTATTTGGTTATTGATATTTTGTATATACTTTTGTTTTAAGTTCTAAATCATAGAGTTAACATATTACTTATTTCATCATATTATCTAGATTTATCATTGAGCAAATGTAGAAGAATTGTGTAAATGAAAATCAATAAAATTATGCTAAAACGAAGTTGTTATTGTGTATGTATAAAATGAAAGATTAATTTCCTAACATCCTAGATGGGTGTTACATATGGTATCATAGCCCAGTTTCAAAACTGAAACATGGGCTTGACCACCCAAAGCACTGGGATTTTGTCTTTTTCATTTGCAATCCAATTTGGGTTATTACAGTTAAATATTACTGCTGTTCAAATTATATTGGGTTACATTGACCCTTCGAAACATTACTTTTTCACCACTATTGATTAGTTTTCCAAAGCACTGTAGTGAATTTTTAATTTGAGAAGTATTTTTAGATGTGGATGGAGCCACAGTATCAGTTCCTGTATTTGTTTGGAGCCACAATATCAGTTCCTGCATTTGTTTCACCCTCTGTACCACTTCTTAGCGTTGATAAGTTTCTACAGTCATTTCCCAGACTACTCCAATGGTTGCCATTTTGTTTGCCTATTGTCATCTTGTTAGTATTAAGCTTGGCTCTCTCCCCATATTCTACCAATTTATTATCGTGGGAAGCAATCCCATGTAACTATAAAAACCATTTTGTATAGGCCCTTCAAGCTCAATCTACGAGGTCGTACTGGTGTATGGAGTTTGTGTTTGTCCATAAGTGGAGATTATTTCATACTCTGTAACTGCACTACTTCTTCTTTCTTTGCCAACGCCTTCTTCAAACTGTCTACCTATTCTTTAAGCTCACAAACTTCTTCACTTTATTTATTCAAATGAACAACACCAAGGTCAACAAAGGACACCCATTCAACAAATTTAAGGGTGCTTATTGTCTCTCCGTATGAATCTGGTTCAGGACTTATGTGCACAAACATCAAATTCTTTGCCTTGCCCCCTAAAAAATCTGGAAGCAATTGAGTCAATTTTCTATTTCGATATGGCACATGCGAACTCCTCTGTGCCAATGCTGCAATAACATCTCCTAGAGATGAAAGGGACTTGTTTATGTATTGTACCTCCTTCAAACGATCTCCAGTTACTTCAAATTTATCCACCCTCTCACTTCCAGCAAGATCTACCAAATTAAGGCAGCTATGAAGGTTACACCCAGAAACATGATCTGTACCTTGCACATGCATAGTCAACACACTTTGAGAATGGCTGCTTCGGTCATTCAGTGCAGTATAGCTAACAACTATCACAGAGACAATCCAAAAGTTTGGATAGAGAGAGAGGGGGAGGAATCTCATAATGAGCTTCACATTCTCTATTTGAAGAATCCCTCGCCATGTTCAACGAAAATAAATTCTTCAATCCAATAATAATTTCCGCCCACTTGACAACTCAAACATACAACGAGCCCCAATAAGCCAATTCCAATCCCTTCCAATATTGTTAACTAGCAATCCCAGTGGGAATGGGCCTTCATACAGACCGGGCCCGGGTTTGAATTTAATCCGTCCATTCTCCTTCTCTGCAGGAGGCGCCGATTCAAAGTTCACAAAGTATGTGGGCTATGAACTTCTTCTAATTGTATGCGGTTCTGCCACTTACTACACATTCCCATACCCACCACTGAAGCCATCAGAGGAGATCTCTTCCACTTCAATAGAAGAAGATCACACTGTAACCAACTGGAGCGGAACACATAAAGTTCATACAAGAGTCTATGCCCAATCGGAGAATTTGGTAGAGCTGGAATCCATGGTCAGGGAAGCCCATGCCAAGAAAATCAATATCAGGCCCGTGTGGTCGGGGATTTCACCCAATGGAATAGGTCTCAATGCCGAGGGGATGATTAATTTTTCTCTCATGGATGAAGTTTTGCACATTGATGAAAATAATCAAAGGGTAACGATTCAGGTCTGGGTGAGGGTGTCACATATTGTGGATGAGCTCAAGGATCACAAGCTTACACTGCAAAACTTTGCATCCATCAGGGAGCAACCAATTGTTGGTATCATTCAGGTATGTCGGTTCCCATTCACACTGTTTAATTTATGGGAAAATGAAAACAATTGAAGGCATGATCAAGCAGTTGAAGTCTCATGGGGTTTGAAACATGCGTCACAATGAGTAAAGTAAAAAAATGATGAAGCCTCTCTCTAGAGACTAGAATCTTCTGCCCCTTTATCTACTCTATTCTATCCCATAGCAGGTCCAAATACACACTAGGCAGACTATCCTATGTGTACGAAATATGCTCTTGTGTAAAGAGAGAGAATGGCACAAGCTACTAGTTTAAACCCATATAAATCCAGGACTGATGTTCATTTATAGCTATACCAACTTCCTTTGTCCATTAAACCATTCTGCAACTGTTGTTGTCCTCATCTTCCTTTTCTCACATGAGAATGCTTACTCTATTTTCCTTGTCATTCCTTCTACACTTTCAGCAGTTCAAACATCAGATCTTTGGCATCCTCACCTGAGCAATGCTTCTGATTAAGAGTGTTACGTTGGATTCTCTACAAATCACTTATGATACCTAACCAATCAACTCAGACAAATGGTCCCTTTAATGGACCGTGCAGACTATGAACGCCGCTTGGAAAAATGAAAGGACAAAGTAGCTAGATTCTTCTTATCACAAATTGATGGTGTTTAAAGATCTTGTCAGTGTTTAAACTCAGAGAGCTATGGAGTGAAATATTCCTACAACTTTTTTTTTTTGTTAAAATAAAGGGCAATTGAGAGAGTCAATGTCATAGGAACCCGAGCCAAAACCACCCTGTAGGTGGAGACATGCGATTAAATGGAGATTTAATGCTTCATATAATCTTCAAATTAGCTTAAATTAAATGATTTATGAGAGGATGAAGGAATGTCGATTAAATGATTGGTAAAATATTCAAATTAAATATTCCTACTTAGTAGGCACATCTAGCTAAAAAAAAAAAAAAAAAACTTAGATGCATTAGATAGTTTTTCGTAGAGTTAGCCGACTGTTATGTGCACTACCACTCTCATATATTCAACCAACTTTATTACACAAGGGGCACATCCTCTCTTACTTCTATAGATCCGTGAGGGGGTAGACCAAAATAGCACTCTTCAATACACCCATTACTAAATCCAGATGACACAACGACAGTCCATGAAACTACTCCTCGCATCCTCTACAGTGCCTTGTAGTAATAAGTTTCATAGACACATTGGTGGTTGCTTCAAAGAGGCTTTGTGCCTCCCTGTTCCAATTGAATTTCTCCTACTCATTCCACCATCAAACGTTAGTATTTCCCATCTTAATGCAATAATCCCAGCCATCTTCCTGGCATGTCATCTCCCCATGCACATCCATAGGGGTATTATACCCACTCCCTCCTCGGAGTACTCTAATGAATTCACTATTCGTGCTTCCAGCGAGGGCCTAAGAATATGTCACTCCTGTCTGAGTCTAGATATCTATGATATATTAGGAGGTGGAGTTCGATCTCAGGCAAGTAGAAAGATCTTGAAGGCAGGTTGCAAGATAGGTCGGAGGTAATTAGCATTCAGGTTTGTAGGTCGTTTTATTTGAGCAAAGCATAATCGTCGGGTTGTTCTAGCCACATGTTCTCGCCACATATGTGGGTTCCTCCTTCCCTCTAGCCTCAACAAAATGACCATAATGAAGACGCTCACAATTTAAAACACTTTGTATGATTTTCATGCAAATCCCCATAGCGACTTTGAAAAATTTATGTCTCATTATATGTTTTCATTATTTCCAAATCGTTGACTAATGTAGTTAATAATTATCCTTCATATATGATGATATGGAATTCACTAAATAAACTAAGTGATATTATTCTTATCTAAATAGGGTAAAAGCTGAGAAACTAGCATCTTGGTTTATTTGTGCTGAGTGCGTGCTACTGGATTCGTGTGGATTCGTGTGTGATGTATATATCAGCTCCACCTTTAGCTGGTTTCATTAGTTCAC
>ML838221.1:34759-48436 GCA_009831015.1 Picea engelmannii | reverse complement strand
GGTGTCTAAACAATACTAATTAAGTTTTTTTGGAATGCAGTGAATGACAGTGTTACCAAGATCTGGAATAATCATAATTAAAGGGAATTTAATGGGGATTTTGAGATAAAACATTGGCCAGAAAAATTTAGAAAAGAGTGTGTTCAATAAAAGTCGAGAAAACACTCCAAAAATACCAATACATTTTTTATTGCTAACAAACTTAATGGTAAAAGTTACAATAATAGGATTCTAAGAAGAATATCAATCAATAATTGTTCTCTATATATAGAGAGAGAGTTAATATCCTATTTATTATATCTATTTTTGTTTTATATTAATTATTTTTTTTAACCAATATCGAAGTGACTCATATCAAATTCATCGAGTACCAAAAAATAAACTTATGGGTAAAAGATACAAAGAATAGGATTTTGACAATAATCTTAGTCACTAATTGTTTTTCTCTGGTTTTTTACAAGCTTCTTAATCAATAACACATTATGATATGGTTATCAAATTAAAAGTCTTTATTTATCTGGTTCACTAGCAAAGTTTAGGTTGGTTTTTATTGTTTTCTTTTGTTTAATAAAGTAAGTTACAATCTCTTTAATACTAGGTTGCATAAGTTAATATGGATCTATTTCATTATTGTATTTATGTTACACACACACACACATATATAGAGAGAGAGAGAACTCTGTTTATTTTTTCTAAACTAGCATTATGTTTATTTTTGTTTTATATTAAAAAAAATTGAATCGACATCAGTGTTACAGACATGATACATCTCATCCACTTGCGCTATAGAAAGCACCTCTCGATACAATAAACATCATTAAAACATATTTTAATCCTAAAATATGTATTTTAATCCCATGTCCAAATCCACACCATAAATGGTTAATTTCATTATAATGGTGGATTGCAGACTCACTAACCTAGCTAGACATCTCTACCTAACTCAACTTCTACACATCCTGAATCCTCTATCTTGTGAAATATTAAGCACGTGGAGGCCATAATGTCCTGCCTACAACAAGCATCTCGAGGTCTACCACTTTCATCACAAGGATTAGGCCTTCTCACCCAATTCTCATGATCCCAATGAGGGTGGAGGAAAAAGGGTCTTAGTGGGAATATACCTCCACTCCTCCTAATGATCCCATACATGCTCGAACATTATACCCTTCATAACCCTAACCTTTATCATTTATCATCCAATATCCATTGGTTTCGATTAGCATTGCAAGGGTAAGCCCATATATCATTCGCGTCATGACTTTCCACACAAACATATTAGAGCATCAAAATATATGTACATCGATAATCAAGTGCATGACAACCTCATCGCTTTTTTCATCACCATCAAACCCCAGCAAAGACCCTAAGCTATTGTTGGAGTGGCGAAATATCTAACTCATGTGATAGGGATTTAACCCATGAAAGAGGCCCAATTAGACTATTTTTTGTTTGGGATGGAAAAAAACCTCTGGATTAATGACCCAACAACCTTTTGATGAGCTTTACAAAATGGAGATAAATTCTTGAAAGACAAAAAATAAAAGTCCTAGTTTATTTACTATCAATAATTAAAATAATCGGATGCTAAACTAAATATGTCTTAATGCTAATAGTGAATAGGAAAGATGTGAAATCAAATGTAAATATGTTTCTAAGAATTAGGAAATTATTGAGGCCACGATAACCCCGCTTTTTACTTTTGCTTTTGCAACCGAAAGGAAAGGGGCCACCTTGCTAAATTTGAACTCTAATACATAATCCTCTACTGCTTGAGCCTAGTGTTAATTCTTTGTCTATCTTGAGGGAGTTGGGGGTTTGATCTTTATTGATGGTTGTCATGAATGAGTTTGTTTTTTAGGATTTTCTGAATAAATAACCTAAATTCAACATCCTCTTGCTTGCATGTTATGCCCAGTGCCTTCATATTTATGCTCTCATATATGATCACACTATTCGGTTTCAAGCTCTTAGCTTGAATCGCAAGATCACTAATCCTTCCTTTGAGTTTGATACTTGGTACATGCAGTTTCCAGGACATTCATCTACAACATTCGAGATCATGAATGATTTTCTCTGAAGAAGTCCAACACTCATTCATAAGTTTGTTGAAGGAGCAGGTTCACGGGGTCACTTCCTTTACATGACTGCTTCAGCACTGAGATGCATGTGGGGAATCCCTTGATCTTCTTCCTCTTTCCTAGACTTCTCTCTATGTGGATCTTTTCTATTGTTTGAAGCCAACAATCAACATTATGAACTAAGCCTTGTCTTACCCAAACCTCATTTGAATTTGTTTCTATCACCATTGTAACGATGAGGCTGGAACCTTTATCCTTACTAGACTCCCCCTTATCAGGAAGCAGATTACCTTGGCTTACAGTTTCCCTTGAGTTCTGAATCTTGGAAGACTATCGGATCCATATTTCCCGCAGTTCTATCCTGCGAGCTCATCATATTTACTCTATCGGGAATCCCCTTTTAGAGTGTTGAAACTTGAGTGTGCATTGTCTTAAAACTGGTCAGAAGCCTGAAGCCTGAAATCATATTAGTCTCCCCTCATCAAGTTTGTCTCATCGGGATGGTCAAGTGAAGTCCCTTGTGATAATCTTGAGGTCTGAAAGGCACAAGCTTCTTCGAATCAATCTCTATCGTCTTCTTCTTTCGTCTTCCCCTTTCTTCAAAAACCCAGGCCCAAGGCCCATTGAGCTTCTTGGACATAGAACCTTATCGTGTCGTCGCCTAATGCTTACTTTCCACTTGTCGTAATCAATTTCATGCATTGTGGTATGACGTGGGAACCTATTCCTTGATCTGACCATATTCACTCTCTTTGCAATCTTATCGGGTCTACCCTCTAAGATGTTCAACATGACTGGATTGACATGCGTCCTACATCCAGTTGGCATCGATCTCCTCTTACCATGTGAGTCACTATCTGCAACGTTTATTTGTTGCATGACGTGTCATCTTTTTCCCTTTAGTCATTGTCCATTCATCAAATCTGAATCTGAGTGTTTGTGATCGCCATACGATCTACCTACCTGAATTGACACTTGATTACTTTAAACCTACCTAATACATCTTGATCCTATTTTTTGGGTCCCTAGGTGTGAAACACTGACTTGTGTGTAATGACGACGAGCATGGAAAACTGACTCATGTGTAACTTGGCCTTATTTTCTAATTTTTATTTTTATTTTTGTATATTTTTATTTTATTTGTTTGTTTCTTTTTATTCTTATTTTTAATTTTACTTATTATTTTTGTGTTTATTTATTTATTTCTATTTGTATTTTACCCTTGGTTTTGCAAAACCACATGATTTGATTGCACATGGTAATTGGCCATAGTTTTCTATTCCCCATAGTTTTCCCTTTTACATGGAGAAAATCAAGTTCACTTTAAAATTGTTTTTACATGGATCAAATTTGTTTTACATGAGTAAACTATTTGTTACATGGTGCCATGGTGCCTTTTGCCTAAAAACCTAATGTATAATATGTGCATTCTCATTATTTTCATACCTCCGTAAAATTAGAAACCAATTGATTTTTCATATATATATATATATATATATATATATATATATATATATATATATATATATATATATATATATATATATATATATATATCATTTTTATATATATGTCTGGTTTGGCCGTGACCTTAAAAATAGATTATTATTACATACAGCCTGAGTGGGCCTAATGGTTAAGAACGTGTGTTTCCTCCTAAGACGTCACAAGTTCAAATCCAGAGGGGGGTAGGGTATGTATACCTCTGTAAACTTTACCAGTCAAATCGTTGGGCAGAGGGGGTCCCTTGTCCCACAAACAAGGGGGTCTTATACACCAATTTGGTGTCTAGCTTGGTTGTGACCTTAAAATAGATTATTATTATTATTATATATATTCATGTCTTTTGTTTATTTTTCATTTTAATTTCATTTTGGTTTTATTTTTCATTTATCCCCTAAGTCCTAGGTTGTATATTTTCATTTTATTTTTCTTATTTAATTTAGTTTTAATTCAACTTTTTCATATTTTTCCACACTCATTTAACATTCAATGTAATATTTCATGGGATTTCTTTCCAAGCCTCTTCCCATTGGTCTACATCTCCACTTCACAGTAAATTCCATTGGAAATTACAACTAAGACACACCTTATGTCTTCATGGAACTCCCCTCTTCCTTTCTCAAATACCCTTGGAAACATAACACTATTGATTTAATATTTCTTCACTTTAGAAAACCTATAGGAATACCTCATCGGAATTACCCATTGAAATTTTTACCTCAAAGGGTTCACGAATGCACACACATTATTTAAGACTTAAAGACTTGAGCCATCAGAGTGGAACCAAGTCCAATCTCACTTAAAATTCCTGACCATGTGTTATCGAAAGATTTACATGCATCAGATTAATTCCCCATAGGATTTATGTGCATTGGAGTAATTCCCCCATCGAAACGCTCTACGCCATCAGAGTGGAGTCAATTCCTCCATATTACCTTCCAACCATCGAACTTCGATGGTAATCCATCAGAGTAGTTACCCATCGGAGAGTGGAGTCAACTCTTCCATATTACTTTCCTACATGTTGTGCGTGCACAACAACCTCCTTATTTTCTTCTCTACTGGAAGCCTCACACCCTCTCTCTCTTGCAAATGGTAAAGCTCAAGTCTTTCTTCCCACTCTCCATACTTTTCTATTTTATAAGTCTTTTCAGATCACTCAAACCCACCGACACACACTATCGACAAGTTCCCTTTCATCTACGTCGATACATTGCATATCGGCAACACTCCTTCCTTTCTCCCTGATACACTGTGTATCGGCAAGGTTTGTCTCTCCCTCGTTGATGCACTGCTTATCGACAAGTTTCTGCCTTTTATCATTGATACACCATTATAAAATTGTTTACCCCTCATCAACACTGAGCGAATCGACGCATATCTTCTTTATCTCATCAACATGACCTTGTCAACAAGACGCGCCTTCGTCTTGAAACCTCTCATATTCTTCTTCATCTCGGATCCTTCTCATTATGACCGTCAGTTAGACTCCTATCATCTCGAATGATCAATATTTCTATGCCTAACTGGATGCTTGATCATCGATCTCCTACCTCGCCTAAGATACTTTATGTTGCAGTCGTAATTAAGTTTGTTGGTGTCACCAATAGCTTTCACTGCGCATACCATATCAACTTATTTACTTTGTGCTTCTTGATTTTATGACTAACCATGATGATGAAAGTGTCGTCTATCGTAAGCTGAGTTAATTGCAACATATATAAGACTCACTTTGGCTTTGAATTCTGTCTAGGAGGAGAAACGATCCTCCGAGCTCCTAAACAATGTTAAACACTCCAAATGTCAATTGGTTGTTTTCACGGGATTATATTTCTAATGATCCAGATTATTTTGAGAATGAAATGAAGGCAGAAATGTAACAAGTAAATGCACAGATATGTAACAAAGATACAATAATATAATGGAGATAAAACAAGAAACATAGAGATGCAGTAATACACAATTTCTATTAATGAGCGAAATGTTCAGAACTGTAAAATACATAGTGAATGAACTCGCGAGAATGGTGGCAGCTTATCTATGAGAAGGGATGTGACGGTTATGCTCATTCGCAAAAAGATTATGTTTACAATTAGGCTCTAAAGGCCTTTTTAACATAAAGAAAATCCAAAACCCTAACCCCGGAAAATGAAAGGCCAAAAGGTTTGCAAGCCCCGATGGAGGTAGTTGATATGTCAACTTCCCAAGGGCGTAACTTTTGCATACGATATCCATTTGCGGTGTTTGATACCTCGTCAGAAAGGTCTATTTGAGAAGTACAAATTCATGGGGCATAAGTAATGTTTATGGCAGTTGTGGCCTTCCAAAAGTCCAAGAAAATGTAGTTTAGGGCCTCAAAATGACCCCGGCAGTTCGAGACTCGAAAAACTGTAAAAAACTGCCAAAATGGAAAATTGTTCTTTAGCCAGTGGAATAGGTGGGTGGCCACTAATATCCATCTGCATAAATCCTTCCCCCTTAGTAAGAAATGGTCCCCATTGCATGAAGTTCTTGTGACAGATGGGGAAGTTTTTGTTGATTATAAACCTTGGTGAGTTGCTTGCCTTGCTGGAGAAGTTGTCTTGCTTGGCTTGTTGAAGGCTGTCACGAACCTATTGTTGGAGGGGTTGGATTTGTTCAACCAATCTAGCTGCATGATCTACTTGAGTCTGGGAGGACTCTGTCGGTGAAGATGCAACATGAAGGGATTTTTTATTACTTTGCTTGATTGGGCAGTGTGGAGGAACTCCATGTAGGTGCAGCGAGAATATCTTTGTGCTCTTCTACAATCTTGTCAATATACTTCCACTGGATAGAAATGTATTGGGACGAGTTTGCAGTGTCCTTCTGCTCACCTTTTGAAAAGATTGTGAAGAGGCTGAACTTTGTGGTGTGAGAGATTACTTTGCGGAACTGTTGTGTCTGTACAGTAGTCAGAACTACCTCTGGTATCCTGCAAGGATGTCCCCCCAGAGTAACAATGATGCTACAAGGTCAAGACTCATAAAAAACATGATGCCTCCATATATATGGTTGGACTAACAAAACATCACAAACTTCCAGTGGGGCAACATCACACAGTACCTCATCCTTGGAGGGCTTGGTGTCGTATGATAGGCGACACTGTTGGCTAACACGAAGATCTCGTCCCTGGTAGAGCCATCTGATGTTTTATGTTTGCAGGTGTGGTGTTGTTTTCAAATCTAATTACTTGACGATCTCTGCTGAGATGAGGTTCTTTTGGCTTACACTATCAACAATAAAATGCAACGAGGTCCCCTTCACCCACATCTGTGAATGGAAAAGGTGCTCCCCCCTCCTCAGGATCCTCTGGTTCTTCTGGTTGGATTGTTGCGGTCGCAACAGTAGCAGTAGGTTATGCATCAATTCTTTGCCTCCTTTTATTATTGTCTAAATCGGATTTTGGGCTCGGCTTTGTTTCTTTGAGCTCGACCACCAATGATTTTTTCGAGCGACATTCATTGGTGTTGTGCCAAGGGATTTTGTGAAAGTCGTACCACTTCCTAGTGTCCTTCTTCGTCTTCACGTTTCCCTTCTTTTCCTTGTTTGTCTTGAGGTTGACTATTTTGTGAGTTAGGGATTCCTTTACAATACTTTGGTTGTTGCAGATTTGCAGACCCAAATTCTTGCTTGTTCTCTTTCTTAAATTTCTGCTCGATTTTGACAACATATCGACAAGCAGCTCCCAGGGATGGGATGTTCAGAAACTCCATTTTCGTTTGGATGTACCTGTGTAGAGCCCCACAATATTTCAGATTCAATGTTGCTCAGAGTCCTTGAAACCTAGCTTGGTGTGAAAGGTATGGAAGGTATTTGTGAACTCTGGCACTGTTTGGTCTCTCTTTTTATGTAGCATGGTCCATCTTATGTATTGGTCATCATAGCTTCCCACGGGGTAATATTGCTCCTTGACCGCATCCAAAAAAAAATCCAAGTGGGCTTTGCCCCAAATATACTAGACTCCTCTGTGGAATTTTTCTCCCAATAAGTTTCCCACCAATGTTTGACATGGGGGAGAGTCATAAGGAGTGCAAAGGTGATCTTTTCTCTGTCGGAAAAATTGTGAACAGAGAAATAACCTTCTAGCAAATTTAACCAAATTTCCAAAAGCATCTGCATCAATCTGACCTTCAAATACGGGAATATCAAAATTAACTTGTAACTTGAATGGGGTAGCATCTCCAAAGAGACTGCTTGACGAAGACGTGCCTGTTATTGTCGACAATCGTTGAAGGATTTCCGAAAAATTCTCCAACATCTCGTTCCTCTGTTGCGCGAGGACTTTTGCGAACAACAACTTGATGGGATCTTCTTCTCCCTCATTCCTCTTCTCTTTAGCCATGGGAGGTCACTTGGGCAGGCGAGAGCGGTTTTCCTCAAGAGATACTAGCTCGAGACCCAACTCTCTATACCCTAACCTCGTCGGGGACATGCACTAAGAAACGAAAAGGAGTAGTCTGCTCTGATACCACTGATCCAGATTATTTTGAGAACGAAATGAAGGCCGAAATATAACAAGGAAATGCACAGATATGTAACAGAGATACAATAATCTAATAGAGATATAGCAGAGATATAACAAGAAACACAGAGATACAGTAATACACAATTTCTATTAATGAGCGAAATGTACATAACTATAAAATACAGAGTGAATGAACTCGCTAGAATGGTGGCAACTTATCTCTAAGAAGAGATGTCACGGTTATGCTCATTTGCAAGAATATGATGTTTACAATGAGGCTCAAAAGGCATTTTTAACATAAATAAAATCCAAAACCCCAACCTCGGAAGATGAAAGGCCAAAAGGTTTGTGGGCCCCGATGGGGGTAGTTGATATGTCAACTTCCCGAGGGCGTAACTTTTGCATATGATATCTGTTTGGGGTGTTCAATACCTCGTCGGAAAGGTATATTCGAGAAGTACAACTTGTAATGAGGAATAAGGTATGTCGATGGCTACTCCTGCCCCCCCCCCCAAAAGTCCGAAAAAATCGTCATTTAGGGCCTCAAAACGACCCTGACTTGAAAAACTGCCAAAATGGAAAATTGTTCTTTGAGCCAGTGGAATAGGTGGGTGGCCACCGATATCCATCTGGATCATCTAAGCCAATAAAATATGACCTCAACTCCAAGGGATTAATTAAGATTGTATACAACAAATATGACATAGGAATTGACAGAACTAAATTCGGGCAAAGCGATAGTGAGAACGGGGCCCGAACTTTCATTAAAAAATGTTTTTTCTTGCAATTTTGGGTATTGGTCAAAGGTGATCTTTCACTCCTAAAACATGCTACATGTACTCTTTACGAGATTACGATTCCAACTCCACTAACAGAATCGAAATATGAGGTCAAGAAGTGCCAGAACGATTGCCAAGGATTTCCCACCAAGCAAGTCTCGTTAACCGTGACCTTCATTAAACATGAATCCACTCAAATGCTTGAATGAAGTTGTATACTCTCCCACTAGAAGCCCCTCCTAGTGTTTTCCATATTACAAAAAACAAAGCCTCAATCAGACATCGTATGAGAAATGTTTGGACTTATAAACTCAGGCTCTTGTTGTTTCTTACCGTTAAAAAGGATACTTAGAAAATTTTCGATTTGTCTTCCTTGATAGGGGACTTAGTGCTCAACGTGTCCGACACATACCAGAGGAAAAATAATTAACTTCGTCGATACATACTGAAGGTAAATAAATTAACTTCGTCGATACATACTGGAGGCAAAAAGATTAACTTTGTCGATACATACCAGAGGAAAAGAGATTACCAGAGGCAGATAAATTAACTTCGTCAATACATACCGAAAAAAAGATTAACTTTGTCGGTACATACCGGAGGTAAAGAGATTACCGAAGGTGGATAAGTTAACTCCACCGGTACATACTAAATGTAAAAAAATTAACTTCGTCGGAACATACCGGAGGCAAAAAGATTAACTTTTTCGGTACATACCAGAGGAAAAGAAATTAACTTCGCTGGTACATACCAGAGGCAAATAGATTAACTTCTATGGTACATATCGGAGGAGTTCCTTTGATGATCTCCAGTTTACACTAGAGGACTTCACACAAAGTGTTATGGTTTACACCAGAGGAGTTCCTTTCATGAGATCTAGTTTACACCGAAGGAGTTCCTATGAAGTGTTCTGGTTTACATTGAAAGAGTTCACACAAAGTGCTCCGGTTTACACCGGAGGGGTTCCCACAAATTTCTCTTAAACATGGATGGGACCCTACCAAACTGTCTTTCGTATTTAGCCATAAATTTTGACTCAGATTCCCATTTCACATGTTCCTTATACCATTAGAAAGGTATTTCTGAGATCTATGACCTTACAATTATATGATTTGAGAAACTCCTCACTAATTGTCCACATTTTTTAGGATTATGATCTGGCACCTTGTCAACAGCCCCGAGGAGCACAACACATCAACCATGAGCACATGAACCGGGTATTGATTTCAGGGAAGCTTATGCGAAATTTCAATTAGCTAATATTTCAGTTCTATGGGTTTGAATGCTTGCTTTTAATAGTTTATTTTGAGATTACTCCGAGGTCACTCATTTGTTGCATGTTGAATGGTGCGAGGTACCAATGCCAAGGGGATGTTGTACTCAGTATCCTCACAAAGTGATATACAACTGAGAACAATAGAGTAATGACAACAACAACAATTGTCACAGTAGTGAGGAGAAGCGAAGGGAACCGAACTTAAATAACTAAAGAGGGAGTTCAAAACTTATGGCGATAAAATCTCCCAATGTCCAAGCCATTCATTATGATGGGTGAGATGCACTATAGGCGAAATCTACGATGGCCCGCCAGTGCTAAAAGACAAATCTGAAATGTAATTGCTATCTTTGTTCTCTTATCATTACAAAGGGGACAAGGACAAAATTTTGTAAATGAAAGGTCATGGGGAAAGGCGGAAAGCTAAGAGTTGCATTAAACTCTAATAAATACAAGGATTGTATCCAAGAAAAGGGATTTTTCACTCTTCAAGCATTGTACATTTTCTGAACTATTTTGGGAATACGGTGTTAACTAAAATGGAGGAGCATTCCTTAGGGATTTCATGTACTATTGTTGAAATGTTTAATGAGGAGAAGATGATTTGGCCAAACTATTTTCTAGAGAGTTTTGATTCTCGTGTTGGGAGTATTGTGGACTATTCCTTTGTGTTTTCTCAACACTCGGGTTGTGTAAGAATGCACTTAATATTGTAGACTATTCTTATGTATGATGGTTTCATTCTTATTTATGTTATTCAAATAATGTTTGTCTAAATTCATGGGTGTAGAAACGTAAATGATTGTGCAAATGTTAGACTATTCAGTATTTGTAGTTATTTATTCATATTATTGTCTTTCCTCTGTGTGAACTATTTCTCGAGCACTTGACAAGAGAATGGTTGGTTCCATGTTTTCTTGTTAACTTAGTTCCTTCTGGATGCATGCATATGAGATTAGTTGCATTCATTTCTTTAGCTTAGGGAACCTTTATCGGTAGATTGGGCCGCAATCGGTAAAACCAAACCATAAATCGTTGTCGGGCCAGAATCCGAATGGGTTCCTTGTTATCACACAAGTTGTAGGTTGGGCAAAGCGTGACCCAAACTACAAGAAGTGAGACAGATAAGGGAGTAGCTACCCACTATCACATTAGATAGATACTCCCCTCACTTTAGTGGTCATGAGTTACCACAAGGGAGGAATGATGGTGACCCTAGGGGAATTGAGATAGAAAGTAGTAGAATGACCAATGAAACCCCTATAGGTCAAGTTTTGGAAGTTGAAAAAGGCTTGGAAAAGGGTCTTGTTGATGAAGGTTGGCTTCTAAAGTGTTGTGTACCTCCAATACAATGTTAAACCTACCTGAGACAAGAGATTGATCAAGAAACAAGCCAACTAGCCAAGGGAACAAGCAAGGAAAGATTGTTTTCATAAAGTGCAACAATATATCATATTTATACCAACAAAGTAAACTAGCAGGTGGATTCAAATTATGTTGCCAAAAGTCTAGTAAAAGATATTAGAAACTAAGCTAGCAATGTCTAGTTTAACTTCCATTGAATAACACAAGACTTTAATGGCAATTAGGGTTGTTTGTTAGGTGTTATCAGTAAATTATTGTAACATCCAAGTGGCCGTATAAAACAATTGCTACAACAACAAAATATAACCACTAAAATCAACAAACAATCCACCCAAAAGATAGCCAATGACAAGTAGATTAACTACGATAGCTTGCAAGCAAATTTCAATGGTAGACTAGTGAGTAATGAGAAAGTTTTAAGAGTGTTTTGCAGCATCCCTAATGGTTGTAGCATTAAGTTGATTGCAACAAGAGAATTACCAGGCTAAGCTAGATGCCCTAGTGGCTCAAGCAATATAAAAGCATGAAGAACGACTTCTAATTTAGACAATCACGAAATCTCTATTTTTCAAGTATTCCAATGCAAATGATTTTATTTCTCTGATGCAAACTAGATTAGTGTCTTTCTAATTGGGTTATGGAGCCTCTTGTTTAAAATTTAGATTTTTCAAATTCTCTAGGGGTGTAATCCCTTTTACTTCTATAACATGCAAAACCTAGCAAGTTAAATCTAGGAGCGTGTAAGCCATTTTACAGCACCCAGGAACCTTTGTAATAGCTTATCCAACAACAATAATGATAGATCTTGGTGGAGGGTGTATGGCTTTATACTCCTCCAAAGGTTTATACAAGAACGACCATGAAACAAGAAGAAATACTAACAATATTCAAAAACTCCTTATTATTGAGGAAAAGGTATGAATTACCTTACTCAATCATTTTCAGATCTCGCCTAGCTAGGACAAGATAGTTGGGAATGTCACCCGGGGTTTATAGCCTCAAAATATTCACTCAATCCGCAAGTATTAATTACAAGGATTAGGTTGATTTATAATTTAAATAAGTTACAAAATAACATTTATAAAAACTACTGGAATATACACAGGTTTTGCGATAATGCAAACATGGAGATCAAAAACCAAAAAGTAACCAAGTCACGAATACACATATATGAGATAGAATAACAATCTGATTTTATTTCATTATGAGATACCAAAAGTGTTTTTCTCTTTACAAAACTCCTGCGAGGGCATGGACCAAAGTCTGATTTAGAGATCCTTGATGAACACCATACAAAAAGTCTCTGATAGTAAAGTAAAACTGAAATTAATAATCTGGATCAGCTTGCCACAAATTGCTGCCATTTTGACTCTGCAAAATATCCTTTATCAGCCATGAAACTTAATTCACAAACAAACAAGAATACACAAACTATCAAGGATGGATCAACACCTTTAAAACAAGCGTCTGAAAAAGTGTGGTTCAGTCTTGAACCTTGTTGTCTACAATAAGACCTTGTTATCAACAAGAGAATTAGACTTGAATAAACTCATAAATGAAGGAAAACTGAAATTATCTCATGTAACTAAGAGCAAACCTTAGTCTTGTTTTTCTCCTTCTATTCTCCTCTTGTCTCTTCTTCTCATTTAGCTTTTATTCTTTCCAAATAAGTTGAAGTAGTTCAACTATTTTCTTTAGTTGAGTTGTTTTAACTTAACTAATTAGTTTAGGAGAAATAAATAATAATAATATAGTTAAGGGTCTTAATTCATAATAACTAGGTAGGTGGGACCCCTTGTGACTCCGGTCATTTATTCTTTTTAATTCATAAAATATAACATGTTATCCCCGATATCTAGGGATAACTAGGAGATCATGTCTCGAGGCCCACTGGTCCTAGACATGGAGTACCGAGAGCGGGATTGACTTGAGCATGGCCCTGGAGGGCCCATCTTTCTTCTTCTTCGTTAGATTTGTCCTGTCAGCAGTAGCAGCTTCCATCACCAGCGTCCTGGGCTTGCATCGGAGAGGACTCTTGCTCCATGAGGTAATTGGTCCGAGGTATGATGGTATGTGTCATATTTGATCGTTATAGCCTTCTTATATATGCATTAGGTTCCTTTCGTTTCTGATGACTGCTTGGATCTTACACTAATCCACTTGACCATTGTTGGGGTGATTGATTGG
>ML838220.1:20685-49902 GCA_009831015.1 Picea engelmannii | reverse complement strand
TTTATTTGTGTGGTAAAACAAATACCATTGAAGAGGATGGTGACCTTCCCTTGGTTGATATCCCAACTTATCCAACACATAAGGAGTTTCTTTCTATCTTCATTTTCAAAAAATAAGTATCTACAAGTTGTCTTGAAAAAACAGTCTCAATAGCTAAAATAAAAATTCTCAAGTCTATCAGTTTTTCATGTATAATGATTTGTATGGGTTCATAAGTTGTTGATATGTAATATCATTATATGTTCATCATGTTTGATGTCATAGTATCTATTCAAAAATATGCCTATACGAAGACTTCAAAATCTGCTTGAGTAATAGGATTTCATAGAAAAACATTGATCATAAAAAAACATCTTATAAATTCAGTTGCTCAAATTTGGTGCCAATGAAAGTGAAAATATTTTAAAGAGACATCCTGGTCCTTTTCAAATATATTCCATGCACCTCTTTCCAATGCCAATCCATCTTTGGAGAGGTGTTCATCTTCTTTATTCATGTCCTTATATGCATGATTGAAAGTGAGGTGAGAGAAATGAATTGTACTTATTTTGATGTCATAGAAAAGAGGCATAAGATAATAATTATGTAATGAAAAGTCCTCATTCATCCATTTTATAACAAGAAGTGAGTCATCGTAAATGTGTATCTGAGAATTTCATTTCTCTTGGGCTAGGTGTAGTGTGAGTTTTAAAGCCATTAGCTCACTATAATTGTTAGAGGTGTTCCTAATGCATGTTGAAAAAGATATGGAATTATCATTAGAGAAGAGAATCATTACACCATACCCTCCCTGATTCGGATTCCCTTGGGTGACCCCATCAATAAACTCCTAGGGAATATCTTGTTGTATAATGGTATCCTGGTGAGTTCACAAATTCATAAGAGGATATTTTTGTGGATAGGCTAGGAGGATGGCAAGGATTTGAAGAGCATACTATAATGGAAAGGAGTCCTTGTCCTCAAACAAAGAGTGGGTTCGGGCAATCCAGATACCCTAAGCAACAATAATGGGGAGAGATTTTTAAAAAATTGCATGTTGGTTGCTTAACCAACTCTTTAAGGCTGCTTCTATAGAGTCTCTATCCTAGTTACAAGAAGGACTTGTTGTCCTTTTTATTTCAGTTCAGACCGCTAGAGAGAAGTGACATTCAAAGATGAGATGATGATTTTATTCATTATTTTGTCTACAAATATTGCATCTTATAGGAGCATAAAAATTTATTTTTTGAGGTTTATCCCATGTGGGTGCCTTATTGTGCAATAGAAGTCACATTAATAGTTTTTCTTTGGCAAGTGTTATAGTCCAAAAATGCCACATCTATGCATCCAAGACATTGGCCCATCCATTTGCATACTTTGACAAACATACTGTTGAGGTTTCCTTCTAAAAAACCATTTTTTGGATAATGTATGCACCTTGTTTCACTAATATCATGTGTACACACGCATATTGCATCTTAGTTAGCCCTTGTACATATGCTTGTTGCATGCTAAGTATCCCGTGTTTACCTCCAAATTTTTCAAAAAATATAAAATTGCACGTATTTCGGTGGAGTTTACAGGCTATGGAGGGTTTCCTAACCATTTTACCCGTTGTAGACCATCCCCAAACTGAATAACCATATTTTTCTCATATAAAAAGAGGTATTGGGGAGTCATTTAGAGATATGAACAAGAGAATAAGATAACTCTGCCAAAATCCTTTCCCTCTCATTGCCCAAGTTTTGCATCTTGCTCTGAGCTTTAGCCTCAACTTTCCCTCTCAGCCATTCTCCCTATGCAACCCTTCCTTCTCCCCTTGATGGTATGTTGGTTGTGATAATTCTATGTGGGATTGATGCACTTGGAGACATGACAAAGGAGCCTGGATTTGGCTCATAGAGTGGTTTTCACAAGCAAAGGTTGTAACCTTTCATCTTGAATTTGAATAAAAGATATTATATTTGTCCCAAACCCCTATGTGTACATGTTCTTGTTAATTTGAACACTTATATCTATATTTAGGCTTTTAAGTGATTACTAGAGATTGTATATATTGGTGCTTTGTATTATTAACCCCTTGCAGGTGAGCTTTGGGAGGAGATCTATGATCTAGGAGGCAACAACAAGTGGAAGAAGTCTACATCAATTGTAAGGATTAAAGGTGCACTCACTAACCTTCTCTTCTATATTTCTCTTATCACTTAGTCTAGATTGTTTTGGGGTAGATTAGAGATAAGTCAATCTTTTGAGGGAGTTATCACTCTACCTATTCCTTAGACCCACTTTAGGGGGAATTTCCCCATAGCAGAATTGGTGACTCCACTAGGGAGTCTCTCTAGGGTCTTAGTGGGATATTTTGGTTTGATTTTATCTTTCAATTTATTTTTTATTTTTCTAAGTTTTTTGAGTTTTCTTATTCATTTGGGTCTCTAGTCACCTTCTAGGTGCCTACCAGCCTCCCTTGCCCAGTTGTTTGCCCAAAATGTTTTTTTCTTTTTTGAAAACTTATAGAGGTGTATCCGTCCAGACTTCTATATAGCACATGTACATATGTGTTCTACATAGTATACATCCCACCTACATATTCAGGTTGCTCGTGCACAACACACATCTTTGTGTTTTGGAAGGGTTTTAAAAAAAGACTTTTTCTTTCCTGACAAGAAGCTCTTTGTCTCTCAGGATTTCCTGAACTCTTCAAGGTCTATGTTGATTGTGTTTGGTTGGGTTAAAGACTCCGTTTATCTTGCAATTTGTAATGAATCTTTGTTGTTTCTTTATTTCTTTTGTTTGGTTTTAAGGTTTAGGGTGAACTTATAAGTGTTAGATCCTCCTGTGGATTCCAGTGAATCCCTGCTTTCAAGCAATGTCTTAGGGTCTGTGTCAGTCTTGGGTTTTTCTTCTCTTTCCCTTGTTTTTGCTTTGGAAAACAAAAAAATTATCATTTACTTGTGATTTTATTTTCTAAGCATTCAAAAATAAATAAAAATTGTTGTTTCATTTAGTTATGCATTTGTGTTTGGTATTTGTAGCATAGGTTGTGTATTACAAAAGAAAAGAGTCCCATTTCCAAAGTTCCTTCTACATTATTTCCTCGAAAGTTTAGTACTTTTCATTTGCATTGTGAAACAAAAAGCGCATTCTAGGAAATTTTTTGCATTTTATGATCTTGGACTATATTTCGAAAATTTTGCACTTACAAATTTTAAAAGCCATTTTTCATTTGTAGAACGTAGTTTGCTTTCTGCATGAATGTTCTAAAGATTTTATTTTTTCTCTTTCGTCTCTTGAAAACACCATAAGTTGTACGTCTGTATCCTTTTGAGTAAATCAAGCCACTTAAAATCAACGATTAACACTAAAATAAACTAGACTTTTGTTTGTAGGGTTCACCAAGTAGTCTAGGCTTTAGGGCCTTGAAATGGGTGTTGAGAGGAAACTATTCAAGGTCACTCAAACAAACATAAGAGTCTGTGATAGGGGGTGTGAAAGTCCAGTTTTGTAAGAGTCAATCGGGACCCCCCTCTAACATAGGGTATAAACACAAGGTTAGGTGAGAAAAGGTAGAGGAGATAACCCCTCCAAAGTTGAACCAAACGTAGTGGGGATCGTATATTGAGGGTCATTCTTGGGATTTTCGTTGATTGCATTTCAATACGGAGCTTCGTGGACCTCGAATCTATTCGATATCCTCAGTTGTATTCCAAACCATTTTCCTTCGGTACCCTTGAAAGGATTCAGATTTTGTTATCCTGCTCATTACGATCAACCCAATTGTTGACTATAACCGCCTGGTGACTGACAGGGAGCTGGAAACCTAGTTGATGGAGAGCTAAGATCTGGAAACCTAGTTTCATGAATCGCACTTTGTAGAGTATACCCGGAGGGTGTTTCCATGTTCAAGTTACACTTGCACCAGTAATTTTCTCTAGTGTCGATTGGCATAACTTTTCTTCCTGCCAATCATTTGATTGCTTGATTTTCCATTAGGAAATGTTTAGTGTGTTCTCTATGTTTCGCGCTAGCTTAACCTTAGAGTGTCGGTTGACCATTTCACAAGGTGGAAGATCAACATCTCCTCCATTCACATAGGCTTCAGGGCCTACCGTGGGTTACTTTGGATCCACCTATGCCACTGCTAAGGCAAAGGATAGATCAAGAGGGTTCATTTGAAGTGATCGGGCTACAGGAAATTGTACCTGAGCCAACTCCTAGAGAAGACTTTTATGCACCAAAGGAGTCCATCATTTCTGGACTCAAAGTTGAAGGCTTCATGCATGTAAACCCTCTGATCATTGATTTATCAGTGTCACTTCTTATTCATATAGTCCCTCCTGAGGTGACTTCACCTGAATGTCATTTCATTAGACGAGCAACGATGGAAGCGACTAGTGCTACTATTCTGGTAGTCCTCATACTTCCATCTCGGTTGTCACAAGAGGGGGAATTGTGCCACATTCCCCACCTCCACATATTAGGACTACGACTGTCCATCCACCCACAACTTCGGATAGGGGTACATTCCCCTCAATGACTATGACCATTGTTCCCTCTATTCAGAACATGTCTGGTGGTCCCTTTTCATATGGGATGTCGAGTTTTGACTCTAGTTCAACCTTAACCTACTCTACTCTAGAGACTTTTGGTATGGGGGAAGGAATTTCTAATGCTCCCTTACAAGGATCTTTCGCGAGCACCATTGCCCCATTTAATTTTATCCCTTACAATGGGGGTCATATCCCTCCTTCATCTCCTTCACTCAGAGGTTCTTTTCATCATCCATTTCGGCTTAACACCAGCTCTAGTTTTTTCAGTGGAGGAGTCATGGGCCTCAATCCTATATGACTCTGGTAGGATCTATGCCTTTTTCTTTGTTCAGTGCATTTGGAAACAACGCTTTCTCTTTGTCTATTTTCTCATCAGGGGGTAACCTCGTCTTTGGTCAACCAAACCCTCTGCAAGGCTTCATTTTTTCACAAGGAGCGATGAGAGGAGCTTACTCCTCACAAGGTCTTGGAAATCCCTGGCAAGGAACGTTTCCTTTGCAAGGGATGTCTATTGAGGGAAACCCCTCCCACACTTAGTGGAACCCCGGACAGGGTTTAGTACCTATGCCAGGAGGGTCGGCTAAGGGCATCCCCAACCAAGGTCCTTGGAATAATGTGCAGGGAGCAATCCCTACAGAAGGTATGTCATCCAATTACAGGAATCTATTGGTGATCCAGAATCAAATGCAAACTCCTTTTACCAGCCAGGGCCACCATGGTTTCTACCAAAACCTTGGCTAGAAAGAAAACTTTTCCTGGCAACTTGGTGCCAGTCAAAATATAGGCCCCTCTTTTCCTTTAAATCCACCACAACCTAGACTAGATTTCTTGGAAACTCTTCATTTTCCATACTTGTCGAGGTTATTGAATGATCTTATTTGTCATGATCCGCGTTGGCCCCCCATGCAGACTAAGTTTCCCTCAGACATCCCTAAGTTTGAAGGAAATCCTGGTGAAGATCCAGTTGATCATGTTAACACATTTCATTTATGGTGCTCATCCAACTCGTTGAAGGATGACTCCATTCAATTTTGTTTATTTCAATGCACTCTTATAGGGAGTGTGGTGAAATGGTATATTGAGCTCGATAGCTTGAAGTATGCTTACTTTAACGACTTAGCTATGTTTTTCTTAAACCATTTCCAGTTATCGGTGAGATATGATGTCGTCACTGAGTTGTTGGCCAACTTAGAGCAAACAAAATCCGTCCATATCTCATATCACATCCGAGAATGGTGTCGAAGAAAGAGCTTGATCAAAGAGAAGTTCCCTCCCACATTTTTTCTCGAGTGGTTCCTAAATTCCTTGGTGCCTTGTGTATCCAAATATGTCACGACATATGGGGTTTTTTCGAAGAAGAGGCTATCATGAGAGCCCAGCAACTGGAGTTGATTTACTCTCAATCTGGTATTCTATATGAGATCCTTTTGGACACACCATGGTCAACTTTCGACAAGACCAAACAAAAGTATGGGCTTGATGCCGATGAAATAGTAGGCTCAACACAAAGCAAGCCCACAGATCAGTTGACTAACCAGTTACAGCAGTTATTGATTCAACAGATTGTGGCTAGCCAAACTCCTAGTTCATTTTCTCTTGCAACCTAAATGTCAGATATACACAGTGTGCAATCGACGAATCCCAAGGGTAACCATCAATCTAAGGGAAAGAGGAAATATAAAAACAAGAAGGCTAGGGGGGATAAGAAGGTTTTGAATAATGTTGGCCAGGGTAACAATGAAAAGAGGAAGGTGAAGCTTCTGTGTAATCTTTGCATGAATGATTACTTGACTCACCAATTCCCTCGGCTTGAGGAATCCCAAAAACTATTGGCACAGTAGTAGCCTATTGCATTAACCAAGACTTTACCACAAGGGTAAAATATGGATCAAGCTTTCTCATCCATGAATGCACCAAGGGGAAATCAGAGATCCCCCGCACCTAATGCTAATAATAGAGCCACAAATGTTTATATGATGAGATCGTATGCTCATTTGTAGAGAAAGGCTCACGATTACGGAATGTCAGAATCTACTGACAAGGGAAAACAAGCTTCCAACCCACCACCTCCTCTTCACATTGAGAAGATTGTGGGAGAAAATATGACTCACATCCCTAAGGGTGCATTTAAAAAGGCTTATCACAATCCGAACGCAAGGGCTACTCAGAATTACTCTGTCATGGAGGATCTGGCACAAACTCCTTGTGCAATGTCTACTCTGGAAGTTCTCCAATGTTTCCCCTCACAGAGGAAAGCATTATTGTCTACCTTAGGATTTGTCAAGACCACTAACTCGAGAATGATTGTTTTTTACCCTACAAATTATAAACCTCGTCCACCTCACCACGTCACTTTTCAAATAGTAGTGGTGTATGCCATGAAATCGTTGACACTGAAAAAATTTCGTATGGTGGTAGACGAGGGTGCCTCGACTTGCATGATGTCATTGGCATGTTGGAAGGCCATTGGCCAACCTGAGTTGTCTTCGTCACTGATGTTGTTAACCGCATTTGATGGCCGATCTTTTATTCCACATGGCATAATTCCCTCCTTCTCCATGTAGTTGGAGGGAAAAATCATCTGCGTCAAGGTAGAAGTAGTCAATGCGCCTCTCGACTACAATATTTTGATAAGGTGGAGTTGGACCTAAGCTATGACAATGGTTGTATCCACCATTTTTGGGGTCTTATGTTTTCCTCACGAAGGTCAAATCATAATCGTTTATCAATTATCCTTCTCTTGTCTTGACCCTTCATCGGGGGCATCCACGGTCCTGATGATTGAAAACCAGCAACCAGGTACCCTCAACTTAGGTGTCAGATTGTTTCCATCTCTAATGGGGACTTTTGATTATCCACCACATTCGAATGATGTCAAGTTCATTTCGATTGTCCCCAATCAATTGAAGGCTACAATTTTTCAAGTCACTTCTTTTAGAATGAGTTACTTTAACAAACCATGGACTTCACCTTCACTATCGGCTTCGATGGAAGATGTAGGGAATCCTAGAATGGCTATGCCCTTATTTGTTGTTGAGATTGCGTACAGAATTGTCCAGCAAGCCTCGACCAACCCTGATTTGGCTCCCTCACAGGAGCTAGATCCCATTCTCGAGTCTATTTGGGCTCAAGACTCTCTTTCCACTCATTATCCTTTGGACTTATTCTTTCCCTCTAATGAGGCGATATTGGAGGCAATGACTGGGCCGGATAGACCTTGGGATAATCTTCACCATAGATCTTATTTTTTACCCATGTTGAGGAGAGTAGAGGTAGGAGATTTCACTACGATCGTGAATGGAGATGTCGATTGTCCTATCAACACTCTGGCCATGCACGAAATATTTGTGCCGAGGGAAACATGACAAGTATAGCTAAAACAATTCCTATCAACATATCTAGAATCCCTAGCATCATTGAAAACGTTTTCTTCGGAGAATATTGTTCCTTCGAGGAGATTCAAATCTATATTGAATTATTTAAAGAGTTTCACAAGTTTTTCCCAATATTATGAAGAGATGGTAGACATTGACCCACATATAGTTGAACATGAGATTACAACTTACCCCGATGCTAAGCCTGCCCGACATAAGCTTCTCCCAGTCAATCTTCACAAGGAATCGACGATCAAGGATGAGGTAGAAAAACTCATTAAGGTTGGTTTCATCTATCCATTGCAATTGATGGAATGGGTGCCGAACTCTGTTCCTGTCAAAAAAAAACAAGGTATGATCCGCGTGTGTATGGACTTTCGTGATATGAAAAAACTTTGATTGAAAGATAATTTTCCAACCCCATTCATTGACCAAATTGTCGATGAATGTGTGAGTTGTGAGGTATTTTCTTTTATGGACAATTTTTTCGGGTACAACCAGATTCAGATCAAGCTCAAAGATCAACATAAAATGGAGTTTATATGTCCTCAGGGTACATTCGCATACAGGAAAATGTATTCGGCCTTAAGAATGTTGGAGCCACTTTTCAGCGGACCATGTTGTTTTTCTTCCGCGACCTCAAGCATATAGTCGAGGCGTATATTGATGATCTAGCATCACGTTCTCGTAAGAGATCCAATAATTCTTCCCACTTATGACTTATCTTTGAGAGGTGTCTCTATTACTGGATTCACCTTAATTCGAATAAATGTAGATTTTGTGTAACGTCGGGTTGCTTGTTAGGTATTATCATTTCAACTAAAGGGATCAGGGTCGATCCTCTGAAGGTTGAGGCAATAGTTCAATTATATCGCCTGTGCACAATCCCCCAGATTCAAATTATACAGAGGAAAGCTAAATTTCTTCAGTGTTTTTTTTCCAAATATGTCAAGATTACTAAAGGGCTTATGCATCTCTTGAAGAAAGGGGTCCCATTTTTTTGGGATGAAGTGGCCCAGTTCTCTTTCGAAGCATTGAAATGTGCTCTGACATCTGCCCCTCTGCTCAGTCCTCCAGATTATGGAAAGCATTTCTTGTTATATTTGGCTTTCTTGGAGTCTACTATTGGCATGGTCTTGGTCCAAGAGGATGACGAGATCGAAGAGCATGTTATATACTATATTAGCTGAGACTTGGATGGATTGGAACTCAACTACACCCATGTTGAGAAACTCTCTTTGGCATCTGTCCATGTTTTCCAACGATTCTGTCATTACATTTTACTTCACAATACCATTGTCATAGCTATCGTGAACCCTTTTCAATATGTGTTGACACGATGGGTCATCGGTGGGAAAATCAGTCGATGGATAATCATCCTCCAAGAATTTGACTTTGATTTTGTTTCGGCAAAATATAAAAAGTCTTTGGTCTTTTATGAACTAATTTCAGAACTTTCGGTCAAAAGTGATAATTATTTGCTCGAAGAATCACTGATCAATGGGGATCTTTTCCTTATTTCATCTTCGGACCCTTGGTATGGAGATATACTTGTGTATCTTCAGACTTTGAAGTGTCCTTCCTCTGCTTCTCGTGATGAGCTTCGGCGAATATTCCATCAAGCACGGAACTATATTATCATTGATGATACTTTATATCATTGAGGAGTTGATTTCATTCTCCATCATTGTCTCACGCACGAAGAGGCTGAGATTTTGTTGAATGACTATCACAATGGAGCATATGTCGGTCACTTGTATGGGTTGGAAACAGCCCAGAAAATTCTTCGTGTTCGATACTTCTGGCCCTCGTTGATCAAAGATTGTGTTGAGGCAGTCAAGAAGTGTCACCCATGCCAAATATTCTCTTGGAGGATGCAGGCACAGCCTGCTCCCATGTTTCTACTTATTGTTGTTGGTCCCTTCACTAAGTGGGGGATTGATTTCACTACATGTCACCTGACTTCAGCTAGGGGGCATTGTTACATCATTGTAGAGGTAGATTACTTTACTAAGTGGGTCGAGGCCATGCCAACATTCAGTAATGATGGAGAAACGACTGCACTTTTCGTTTTTAACCAGATTATAACAAGGTTCAATATTCTGAAGGAGATTGTCACATACCATGGCAGTCACTTCCAGAACAAAATGATGTTTGAGTTAACAACAAAACTAGGGTTTAAGCAAGAACATCTATCACCCTACTATCCACAGGTGAACGATCAAGTGGAGGTTTTTAGTAAGTCTCTCAAGACTATTCTCCAACGGACGATCAATTTAGCTAAGTTGAATTGGAATTTGATGTTGTGCTCGGCACTTTGGGCTTATCGAACCTCAGTCAAGATTGCTACCAATGTTTCTCCCTTCCAACTTGTTTATGATCTGGAACTACTAACTGACACTACTCCACTTGAAGAGTGTCTTCTATATCTCGAGCATCTCGATGAGAAGCGTTGAGATGCAGCCTTGGCCAATGAGGTTCACAAACAACGTATCAAGTGTCAGTATGATCGATCTGTCCACCCTAGAGTTTTCTTTGAAGGCAATCTTGTCCTTGTCTATGACCAATATAAAGATCCCTTGGGGGTAGGAAAATTCAAACACATGTGGTTCAGACCATTCATTGTTAAGAAATTTTTAGAAAAGGGTGCTTATAAACTGGTTGATTTCGAAGGTAATGCTTTATCGGAGCCTAGAAATGGGCTCTACCTTAAGAAGTATTACACTTAGGTTGACCACTTGGGCATTACTTCTTGTATATAATTTATAGTTTTATTTATACCTTTTTGTTTTTTGTCCCGTGGACATGTAGTTTATTGTGTGTCTTTTCACTGTGGAAGATATCAAATGAATTTGAGGTCTATTTTTGGTTCTCGAACGGACCTAGCCGACACACTCGGAGGCTTGCTTCCATAGCTTGGGTGATCTTCACACCCTTTGTTTAGTTGATGTCTTTTGGAGGTATTTGTCTAGGTGAAGCAACCAATAATGTTATCGAGTATAGTGTCGTAATATAATTACTGTGTGACGTATTTTCACATGGTATTTCTCACCTCCGGGTTTATCTCGATTGTCAACTGGTTGTGTCTTAGTTAAATGGAGTCTATTGTGTCTACAATCCCACCCTTCACCGATGATTCCTTAGGGTACGTCTCTTAGATTGATATTTTGATTATATTACTTATATTCATGTTCCTAGGAGATCTAATCAACTAACTAATACATTGGATAATCATGTATTAGATTGGCATATTGCACACACATAAAAGTAAAAGCACACACATACACACACATGTAAATACATTTGTACAAAATGTTTTATCCATAAGGAAAAAATATGTATATATATAACAATATGTCCAAAAAATAATGTCATGAGTACAAAAGTGGGCCATAAAGCCTCGAATAGAGTCAGTATACATTGTTGGTCTCAAGCCCTCACTACATACGAGAATAAAAAAATGAGTGCCCCCAACACATATGTGGTTTAGTGTTAGGTATAGTCTAGGCCTATTGGCCCTAGTGTAATGAATGTTGGCCCTTGGTTCTAGAAGTTAACAAATATTAAGGGAGAAAAGAAGAAATGAAAACTGTGTGGACGACACAATGACTAATACTGGGTCGAAGTGAGAAAAAGAGCAGAAAAGACGAAGCAAAGTAAGAGAAAGAAAGTCGTTGGATGAGGAGATCAAGGAAGACAAATCAAAAAGGAAGATGGATCGTGGACAGCTCAGCAAGCGAAAAAATCCACTGGTAGATGCTTTGGAGGACCTCATGGGAAAGAAGGAAAGACAGGTTGGCGTAGCCCTGAAAAGTGGGTCAAGTTGACCTAGGGTTTTAGACACTTAGGGTTTAGGTATCTAGGGTTTTGACACCTAGGCTTCGGCCTAAGGTTGTCAGTGAGCTATTTTAATGTATAAATAAAGGTCAAGAGGACCTGATATGGGTTCGATTATGTGATATTGAGTGATTTTTGTTATTACTGAGAGAGAAGTATTGAGTGGAGAGAGAAGTCTGTGTTGTAAGATCTTCAGTTGGGTGTGAATATCAACCCTGTAGTTGGGTACGTAGGGAAGGGAGATAGAGAAAAGAGAGAAGGAGAGAGATCTACAAGCTAAGAGCGCAGATAGAGTTGTAAGCTTTCACCTAATAATTTATAAAGCACAGTTATGTGGACGTATCCCTAGGGAGAGGGTGAACCACATATATCTTGTTGTTGTGTGTGATTGATGTTGTGTTCTTTACTCTGCTACCTTGATGATGCATTAGTATGTTAGATTTGATATATAACTATGCGAAGTAGGTTTACATTTGGGATAGAATAATCTAATCTCCATGCGTGATTGGCTTGATCCCACTTGCATTTCCTCTAGTTGTAGACACATGTGCCCTGCAACCCCCTATTGCTACTTCGGGTGAGACTGCATCTGCTTCACAGGTGTTGTTGAAAGGGACAGTAGTTAGGGCTTGTTGGTGCGCTATTATAACTAAACCCTGGGTCTACCCCTATGCCAACAAATGGTTTCGTTGTCGGGACTGGGATCTTCTTGATGGAATGTCAAGGTGATTTCCATCGAAGACGGAGATTCAGAAGTGGATAGAAGAACAGGAAAAGGACTTTGCAGAAGCTCAAAATAAGAACCCTAATATTAGCAAAGAAGACTGGTTGGGAAGGTATATCTTTACTAATATACACAAGATTTTCTTTGGAGGAATTCATAAGGAGCTATACGAGTGGACGGCCAGATTAGCAGACACCTAGTTTGAGATAAGATCTAGAACGTTTGTGGTTTGGACGTCGGTGCTAATCAAAAAGGTCAAAAGAGTTGATAACGCAATGTCAAGAGCAGTAGATCACTGGTTTGATAGTACCATTGGAGGGTATATCACATATTTTGCTATTGATAGGGTAGAATCATATAGCTAAGCAGAGAGATATTTCTTTAAAGGACCTAGAGGAAAATTTTTACACTTCTTGAAGTTGAAAGTCAAGATTCTATTACATGAGAAGAACATTTTGAAGATACAGTAGTGGGTCAGACTGAAAAAGGCTAATGTTCAAGAATTCAGACAGCAACAGCGACACAGAGATCAGACACACGCGTAGTGGGAGGACCTTCAGAGAAGTTCCTCTAGTGAACTTGTTCGATCAGAGTCATGAACCAACACAAGAAGAAGGGTTCTACAATGGAGAAGAAGAAGAGTTGTTGAAAAGGGAACATTCAGAGTCTGCTAGGGAAAAAGAAGAGAATATTGAAGAACCTTGCCGAGAAGAGTCATAAACTTCAAGGACTACACAGACTATTGAAGTAAGTGTTATTACACCCCCTTTTGTTTCATCAGCATTAAGTAACCAGAGTAACCTAAGTTATCAGATCACTCAGAGCACTGGTACAAGTGGTTTAGCGCACACTCAGTCAGGAAACCTAGGAAGATCTATGATGGATGAGATGAGGTTACCCACCTTTAGAGGGGATGGATCTGAAGATCCTAATCAACTCTGGTTTCTATGTGAATTTGTATGGAGTATTAAGAATGTCACCGACGAAGTTGTTAACGAGCTCAGTTTAGTACTACCTTGAGAGACCTCGCACTAAACTGGTACATGAAACTTGTCCAAGGAGTTGCACAGCCTAAACTGTTGAATGAGATTAAGAATGTGTTGGTTGCAGAATTCAAGAAACCCAAGTCAGAGTCACAATGCATTACAGAGTTAAAATAATTCAAGCAAATAATAGTTGAACCTGTTTGGGAGTTTGATCAGAGGTTTAAAACCTTAACGGGTCAGCTAACTTTTCAGATCCTAGACGAGCAAAACCAAGAATGGTTCATTGCTGCCCTTTTACCACACATCAAAGTCCCTCTGATACAATAGAAGATTCCTTCACAGGCTGAGGCACTGGAGATTTCCATGAAGCTAAAATCAGCCCCTATGGGAGAATCCATCTCATGTATGAGTCAAATTTTAAGTCAGTTAACTAGCTTGTCTCTACAGGTCGAAGATATGAAGAAAGACAAGGGAAAAGATAAAAGAGAAAACATCTAGTGCATTAGATGCAAATTGGAAGTCCATGACAAGGATCACTACCCCCTATTTCACGAGTACTTGGCATCTGGAGCTTCGAGCCCTTTGAAGCAAGTTACCCTACCTTGGTGTGAGCTATGTAGAAACAGACATTGCCCCAGCGAATGCTATTACATGCAAAAATATGTTCAGACACCCACAACTCTGTATTGCACATTCTGTAAGTCAGTAGGGCATGATGATAGGGATTTTAGGTCCTATGACCTCATGCATGAAAGGTCAAGGGATATATACAAAATTCAAGGCGAAGTATAGCAAGACGGGAACACTATGCAGTATAATTCCTCTGGAAGAGGAAACTTCAACCCTCATGGTGGATTCAGAGGAAGAGGATGAGGAGGAGATATGGGTCAAGGTAGAGGTCAAATCATTTTTTATAACTGCGCACAGCCGAATCATTTGGCAAGGGACTATCAAAACCCTTGTACCACTTGTAGTTACTGTAGTTCATTTGAACATGTCATAGAATATTTTCCTGCGTTGTTAACCAAACTTTAGGAAAGACGAGGAGGAAACCAACAAGTATAGCTAATCATAGCAGAACCTCATAGAGTAGATCCCAAATTCGTTGTTATCACTAGAGGAGGCTTTGCTACAGGAGAAGACAAGGTGACTCTAGGGAAGACTGCAAAACAATCAGGAGTCCGAAAAGCTACAGAGAAGACACAAGAGTTTGATCCAAAGAGGCAGAGGTAGACATTTGAAGAGGCAAGAAAGGAGTTTAGAAGAGATCAGACTTCTTCATCAAAGGCACAACCAGAAGTGAGAGAATTCCCCTAGACTTTGATCAGTCTGCTTCGCCTGGAGAAGGAAAAGAGGTAAGCAGACTCATGGAATTTTTATGCACTTGTATTAATTTGATAAAGGATGAGAGCATTGTACAAGAGCTCCAAAACTTGATTAGACAATATGAGCTAGGAAAGGTAGATCCTCTACTGAATAAAGCAGTACATCAACTATCCAAAAAGAGAAGGGAAAATAAGGAACTACACCTTAATGCTCAAATTGGAGAATATGATATAGATTATGTGGTCCTCGACTTAGGATCGGAGATCAATGTTATGACAAAGCAAACCTAGGCACTGATGGGAAAACCTAAGTTTATATATTCCCCCATCAGGCTTAGGATGGCCAATCAACATGTTGTGAGCCCCTTCGAAAGACTGGAACATGTCCATGTGGATATCGATGGGGTCGGAACATTTGTGTACTTCGAGGTGATTGAGATAGTCGACGATAGTTGTCCTTACCCCGTGTTTTTAGGAATTGATTGGGCTTTCAACAATTCTACTGTTGTTGACTTGAAGAAAATAATAATGACGTTTTAAGTAGATGGCCTTAAGGTCATCGCACCTTTGGGTCCTGATGAAGGTCCCAGATACACAGAGCCCATCGAAGAAGAGGACTGCGCATATGAGCTAGAGAATATATACAAATTGACCGCAAGACAACAGGATTACATTAATCCTACAATAGATGGGAATTTAAGCTGGCGATGTGACATTGCATGCTCATCAGACTCACAAGAAGCACTAGAGAACTGGCAGAACAAGATGTATGAAGTTTATGCGCGGTGATGAACAAGAGAAGTTCGCTGGATCGGCACAATAGTAAGTAATTTTCCCACGTTTGATGGTTTAAATTACTTAGAAACTTTCTTATTATAATTTGAAGAAACGGTACCATTACAACAGAGACTGGTGGCACTGGACAAGGATTTGAAAGCTACTCTAGAAATATGGTGGGGAACACATAAAAGGAACGTCGTGAACTGGATACAATGTTGCACTTTTATGTCAACACAATTTTTCGAACAAGTCGAAGGATGTAAAGTTAGGTACACAAGTAAAAGTTGCCCGAAAGACCATGTGTGAAGCTGTGAGGAGGCCTGGAGTTGCATTCCTCAAGAGTTGTGGGTGTATAAATTCATCAATGCTCTAGACACAATGCCTATCAACTGGTACCTTGAAGTGGAACTGTGCCTCACCGTTGCAGATTGGCAAGGTATGACACAAAACTTCATAGCTACATTCTTGTTTGAAAGTCAATACCCTATGGTAGATCAATATTTACAGGTTTTAAGACAAAAAGTATTTGAGGAGGCACCTAGCCTCCCTATGGAGCAAGAAGAGGATGAATGGACTGCACCTCTTCAGAAATTGTAAGGATGTTACAATATCAATGTCAATGAAGATGATGATCCTAGGAAGGTGAACATTGCAGAAACAAAAGAATGGCAAAACATAGAAGGACTAGGAGTCGAACTATCTTTTATTGGACAACCGATCAAAATAAATAAAGTTAATATTGGAATAGAGCAAGAACCTAAGCTTGCTAATATTGGAGATTACTGGGATGATGCCACTATGATAAGATCCCAGAGTTACCGCATGAATATCAAGACTTGTTTCCAACCAAGTTCACTGATATGAAAGGCATTAAAGGGCCCATGGGAGAGATGAAGATCCCCTTGAATCCAAATGCAAGGCCAGTTAAACAAAGACCTTACAGATTGAACCCTAAATATAAGGAGAAAGTGAAGATTGAACTAGACATAATGCTGGAAGAAGGAATCATAGAACCTATTGAAGATTCAGAATGGATTAGCTCTATGGTGGTACAGGATAAGAAGACCAGAGAAATCAGGATCTGTGTAGATCTCAAGAAGCTAAATGATGCCTATTTACATGACCCATTCCCTACACCATTTACTAACGAAGTGTTAGATAATGTAGGAGGACAGGAGGTATATTCTTTTACAGACAGCTTTTCAGGATACCATCAGATGAGGATTGCCAAAGAATATTTCCATGAGACCACATTTCCCATAGAATGGGGATCCTACCAGTATACAGTGATTTAGTTTGGATTGAAGAATGCACCAGCCATATTTTCCAGGGTGGTGTTTGAAGCATTCAAGGAGTTTTTACATAAATTTCTAGAAGCATATTTTGATGATTGGACTATTTTTAGCTTATTGAAAAATCATATTGAATGTTTAAGACTAATGTTGGATAAGTGCAGGCAATGTCAGATTTCTCTGAACCTGAAGAAGTGCATCTTCTTTTCACCCTTCAAAGTGCTGCTAGGCCATATTGTGTGTAAGCAGGGATTGTTGGTAGATCCATCTAAGATTGCCATTATAGTTGATTTACCCCCTCCTACTTCAGTCAAACAACTACACAATGTGCTGGGACATACTGGATACTACAGGAAGTTCATTAAAGGCTATGAACAGATCACAGCACCCATGGAGAAGCTTTTGAAGAAATATTGTCAGTTTCAATGGACGAAAGAATGTCAGTAGAGCTTCAACACACTAAAACAGAAAATGGTTACTACGCCTATTCTAGTTTTCCCAGATTGGAGCAAGGAATTTCATGTGCATGTTGATGCATATTCTATTGCATTGGGAGCACTGTTAGCACAACCAGGAGCAGGATATATTGACCACCCATTAGCCTTTGCTAGAAGGAAGCTATCAACAGCTGAGATAAATTACACCACCACTGAGAGAGAAGGCTTATCCATGGTGTATGTGTTGCAGAAGTTTTTCCCCTACTTGTTGGGAGGACACCTTAAAATGTTCATTGATCACTCCACGCTGAAATACCTAGTCAAAAAGTTAGTGTTGGGGAGAATAATATGCATATGGCTTCTTCTATTTCAGGAAAATTATTTTGAGATCGTGGTTAAGCCAAGGAGAATGAACAAAGGACCTGGCCACTTGTCGAGGTTGGAACATGGAGAGGAACCTACTAGTTTGGAGGATACATTGTTGGATGCATAGTTGTTGGCCATTAGAAATTTTGATGATCACTTCACTAAGATAGTCCAATTCCTGTCAACAGAAATGGCACCTAGTGAATACACAATCACCCAGAAGAAACAACTGGTAGTGCGTGCTGTAGATTTTTCACTTATAGCTGGACAACTATACAAGATGGGACCTGAGGAGATGTGTCATGGAAGCAGAAAGACCATTGATTTTAGCAGAAGCTCATGAAGGCATTACAGGAGGACACTACGCAGGAAAAGCAATAGCGCAGAAGGTTCTTCGTGTTGGCCTCTGGTGGCCTACTTTACACATAGGTGCTAAAGACTATTGTGGAGCTTGCGATGTATGCCAAAGAGTTGGGAAACTGTCCAGAAGAAATGACATGCCATTAGCACCCCATATAACCTTACAAGCATTTGAGAAATGGGCCATTGACTTCATGGGACCTATAAACCCACCAGGGAAGCGCACATGTGCCAGATACATCATCACTACAACAAAGTATTTGACCAGATGGGAAGAAGCAAGAGAAGTTAAGGACTGTAGTGCAACTACAGCTGCGTGTTTCATATTTGATGATATCATAACCAAGTTTGGATGCCCAAATATCCTCATGAGTGATCAAGTTACACATTTTATTAATGAGATTATTGAATCCTTGACTCGGGAATTTGAATTTCACCATCAGAAGAGAACTCCTTACCACCCACAAGCAAATGGGATGGTCAAAGCTTTCAACAAGATCCTGTAGACAGTGCTGACGAAGATTTGCAGTGTAAACAGAGATGACTGGGATTTGAGAGTACCAGCAATATTATGGGCCTATAGAACCACTTGTAAGAAGTTGAATATGTAGACCCCCTTTAAGTTGGTTTATGGTCTAGAAGTAGTTTTCACGATGGAATATTTGGTCCCTAGCTTAATAATCGCAGCCTTTATAGATATGGATAACACGGGTGTTGTTCAAGAGAGGCTCGCGCAGTTGGTCGAACTAGAGGAAGACTGATTTATTGTAGGATTCCATCAGCAAGTTCAGAAGGAACGATAAAAGCCTACCATGACAGGCATATCAAGAAGAAATAATTTAAGAAAGGAGATTTGGTATTGGTATACGATAGAAAGTTCAGGAAGCATCCAGGGAAGTTCAGAACATGTTGTATGGGGTTGTATGAGGTTGCCTATGTCACGGAAGGAGGAGCTACGTAATTGAAGACTTTGAATGGAGAATGGAAGGAAGGATTGGTGAATGGGAGCTAGTTGAAATTGTACTATGATAACCAGTTGCCTCGCAGCTCTAGGTAAAAATAGAAGGAGAAGGGTCTAGGTGCCAGGTGCAGTTGAAACTGGGTTCTAGACACATAAAAGATAGCCTGCACACAGTGGGGAGGAACAGAGTGGAACGCACAGACTGCATCGGTAAGTATGTAGTTGAAGAAAAGAAGAAGGTTATGATCAGAGTGCCTCTGGATGAGTCACAGGTGAGCGTTGGGGGCCTGTTGGACCTTGGTTCTAGAAGTAAGAAATATTAAGGGAGAAAAGATGAAATTCCAACTGCGCAGATGACACAGTGACTTATACTATGTCAAAGTGATCAAAAGAGAAGAAAAGACAGAGTGAAGTAAGAGAAATAAATTCGTTGGATGAGGACATCGAGGAAGATAGATCAGTAAGGAAGATAGATCATGGACAACTTAGCAAGTGGAAAATGCCACCGGTAGATGCTTTGGAGCACCTCGCGGGAAAGAAGGAAAGATAGGTTGGCAAAGCCCTAAAAAGTGGGTCAAGTTGACCTAGAGTTTTAAACACCTAGGGTTTAGGTATCTAGGGTTTTGACACCTAGGCTTCGGCCTAAGGCTGTTGGTGATCTATTGTAATGTATAAATAAAGGTCAAGAGGACCTAATATGGGTTCGATTATGTGATGATGAGTGATTGTTATTATTACTGAGAGAGAAGTATTGTGTGGAGAGAGAATTTTGTGTTGTAAGATCTTCAGCTGGGTACGAAGATCAACCCTCCAGTTGGGTGCGTAGGGAAGGGAGATAGAGAAAAGAGAGAAGGAGAGAGATATACAAGCTAAGAGCACAGATAGAACTGTAAGCTTTCACCTAATATATTATAAATCACAATTCTATGGACGTATCCCTAGGGAGAGGGTGAACCACATATATGATTTTGTTGTGTGTGATTGATAATGTGTTCTTTACTATGTTACCCTTATGATGCATTAGTATGTTAGATTTGATATATAACTATGCGAAGTAGGTTTATATTTGGGATAGAATAATCTGATCTCCATGCATGATTGCCTTGATCCCACTTGCATTTCCTCTCGTTGTAGACACTTGTGTATTGCAACCCCCTATTGCTACTTCAGGTGAGACTGCATCTACTTCGAAGGTGTTTCTGAAAGGGACAGTAGTTAGGGCTTGTTGGTGCACTATTAGAGATAAACCCTGGGTCTGCCCCTGTGCCAACAATGAAATACAGCATTCCCAAGAGGCTAGAACAACTGAACCCAAGTCCTAGGTACCACTACTACATGTGGTTTCATGGTCGGGGGTAGGTCCTCAATCTTTTCCATCAGCACTAGATGAGTGAGAGGTATCAAGTTTTGTTGAGTGCTCAACACAACCAAAAAGCCTTGTGAAATTCTATCACTTTTTGTGTACCACTTGTTTTCTTTTACTGTTTGAATTGAGCTCACTATGGGGGATGGTTTGTTTTGTTTTGTTTTCATGACTCTTATCATTCAATATGGTTTTGTTTGAACTTGTTAAATGAAACCTTATGTCTAAAATAATTTGGCATTCTAACTAAGAATCTGCAACTAACATTGCGACTAATGTGCTTGTGTTCGACGTCGGAAAAATTCAATTAGGAAAAGTGGCCACACAGTTACACTAATCATTGATTGTCGATGTACCATTGACATCGGTAGAAGGAGGATTTGGTTTGCGTAATTTTTTTTCCATGAAGATTCAAGAGATAGCTGACTCCCATCGGCGTCGGTAAAGTACGGAAGGGATAGACATTGACAAAATCCATGAAATACCATTGATAGTCGATGACAGATGTGATTTATCGGGGTCGAGGAAATCTAAAAGAGTTAAAACAAATGATTTTTTTTTGTGTTAAACATATCGTCGATCATCGACCCTTGATACACTTTCGACATCGGGAAATTTTTGAGAAAGTCAATCTGAGAGAACTTGGGTAGGTTTATCATCGATCACCATTCCTTGATACTTTTCGACATCAGAAAGATAGGATTGGTTTTTAGAACGTTTAGCTTAAGAAAATTCTTGATTCTGAATAACCCCGGTAAACAAAGACGTTGGTCTAGAGTGCCACGTGTCTTTGTCGCATAGGGGAGTCATACGAACTAGTTTCATTTTGAGTCATCTTGAGGTGCCCTGTGTCCTAGTCACACCTCCGAGCCAACCTTTCCATGTCAACCCTGGCAAGATCATTCGACATTGGATATTTTTCAAGAAGTTTTTAACGACAAGTGTTTCAAGAGAAACCTCGACCCCGACCCACCATCTAGATTAACAAAAAGATGGGATGTTTTTGCATGAGATACGATAGGATTCTGTAATTTAATAGGCTAGTTAATGCTTCACCCCACATATATTTCTACCCTGTGTGTCGATTGAACAACATAAATTTGAAATCACCGATAGGCCATGTAACAACCCGTGCTTGTGTCGTTGACCTACAATCGAATTTAATTTTAAACGTATTGAAGATCTAGCAGCAGATTTTATAGAACCGCACTCATATCCTGAATTGAATGATTGATTCGACAAGGTAAGCTCATCCCTGTTTAAATCTCTAGAATGGATTTGAACACTTTCATTTTGCACACAAGTTTGAATTCCAGAGCATCTGAAGAAGAAAAGCAAGCATATCGAGACTGTGTTGATTATCAGATTATCAAAACTAGATTAAACAAGCAATAGAGGTATGTGTTCAAGTTTGTCAATTCAGTGGTCATGATTTGTTATATATGCATCTGATTTCTTGCACGGTCTCTAACTATGTTCTAGCTGTAGGGAAAATGCCTTTGAGAAATCCAACCACTAGACACTCGTCGAGAGAACCTAAGCTAAAGGAAGCATAAACAGGTGAAGGTTGTTCTCCTGGTACTGCAAGGCAGTTGGAGTACGCTCCCAGGGCGGAGCCGGTCGTTAAAACATCAACGAAGAAATATTTTATTCAACCGTCAATCTTCGGCGATACGAAAGAAAAAACTGGATCCAAAGTAATTCTCCCGCAGTGGGGAGACCTATTCAACATAATCAGTCGGGAGGAGTACCCAAAATGTATCCAACACAGCGACCCGGATGTAAGGGTGCTTGATGACCAGGAGTTTCTAAATATCCAACGATCATACTTACACATGGTATCCTGCAGAAATATGGTTTTTCCATGCATGGAGGTTTTGAAGTGGTTAATCGACCATACAAATGTGCAGAAATGCCTAATCAATGATGAGAATGGTGGGTGTGTCATATTTTTCCTCTCAACAGAAGTCCAGAAGTACTACAAACTCAGAGACCCAAAGGAGCAGCTGAACACAGACTTCATGGTGAAGTTATATGAATTCCAAGACACCAGTAGGTTAATGGCCTCATGGTGGAAGGAGGATAAGAATTTTACAAACCAGAGCAATGGCTGGTACGGTAAATTTAACTTGAGGGAGCAATATATCTACTTGATGGCTCTCATATGCCAATTGTATGGAGAGAAGGATTGCTCCAAGTTTTCAGAAGTAGGGATTCCCTTGGCATACACTATAGTGATATCTAGGAGTAGCTTCAAATGGTGTAATGATCCCAAGCCATTATGCAAGGATCATCACTGGTTTGGTGTCTTTTAAAACTTTTTCTGGTTGTGGTATTTCGTCAAATAGTTTGTTGATCTATTTGTTTAGATGTGTTTATATGTGTGTATGCAACAAATAACATAAAGAGATAACCATGGAACATACCTCAACCATATGCAATAAGATAGAAAAGTCAAAACATCTAAAATCTTCTTTTATTCATAAGATAGAAGAACCTGCTACAATGAAGATGCTGACCTGGAATGCTCAACAGATGGCCAAGAAGATAGACAATGGATAATAAGTATGAGCTGCTACAAAATGTTCCCAACAATACAAAATAAGCCTCCAAAGGCTGGATATAAAATGAAGATCAATGCCAAGTGCCAAACCCCTCAAGTTGGAAGATGCCACGTCCTGTTGCAGTACTGTAGCTCCTCAATATTTCGGCCCTGCTGTCAAATATGTCCAATCACCCTGAGAAATATGCCAACTGATAGATCGGGAAACTATAAGGACAACCCAGGTGTCCAAATCTCCAAATCCACTCTCAAACCCTGTAGATCTGAAATCCCCCACTGAATGGTGCACCCCACTAGATGACTGAAGCCATGGATAATTCGGCCCTACTGAAGGAGGCCTCCAAATGCTCTGAAACTCTCCAGAAATATAGATCGGGACACTACAAGTCACTAGGTGAAGTCTCAGGGTCAGATCTGAAGTACAACACCTCCAAACTGACTAGATCTGAATCTCAAAAACGCCCTCCTTCTCTTCAATTCGTCCCACTACTCTAAGAAATAATATGAACCATGAAACTCTCTCAGAGAGCACTAGGAATGATGGTGAAGACCCTGCAAGAATAACCCAAGTGATTGAATCTCCAAATACCATGCCAATCTCCTACAATGAATCTCTCTCCAAGGATGGTGTGCCCCCTCTTGCTGGAAACCCCTAACTGGTGTGCCCTCTCTCTTTCTGCACATGAAATTGATGTAGAAATCCCCTTCAACTGAGTAGATCTAGAACTAGAATGGTGTGGGAGAGTATTGCATCTCCAAGACCAAGCTTGGGACAAGCTAGGTGGAATCTTTCACCACCGAATCGTCCTCTAGGGTTTGTTATGTCAAAACCCTCAAAACCCCCAATGTTGGGCTCACTAGCTAAAGCCAGATATCAAAAGATAAACATCCATGAATGAATGAGAAGAGGCCTTTGCCTTTCCTTTATAATTTTGGCTCACCTTGTCCCTCCAAAGTGACTTTCATTTTATTAATATTTAATTAATTAATTAATTAACCTTTTTACCTTTGAAAAGCTCTTTATCTCTCCTTGTGGCTTCCCTGGCCACTGAAAGTCACTTCTAGCCATCCCATCCTGTAGTGTTTATCCTCCCGATTCCAATGAGCTATTACACTGAGAGGTTCCTCCAAGTAATGTGCCCAAAATGACCTCTTCAGTGAATTCCATTGACTTATAGCTCAAAATAGTCAAAATCATGGAAATCGTCGGAATGCAACGAAAACAAAGCCAACCTGTGCGGAATGGCTCATAATGATGGAATATGATGATCAATGCAAGCTGGACCCCACAATGCCTCTCAAATACCCCTGTACTCGCTATAACATCCATCTGGCCAATCTAGTCATCATAAATCTCTACACTGGGATAATGTCCCAAAGTGGGGACATTACAGTCCTCCCTGCTAGAAAATTTCTTGTCCTCAAGCAATACCCAAATCCCTCCAAGTAAAATACCAGGATCCCATGTCCACCTATGGGGTACACAGTAGAACCCATCAAAAGATGAACAATAGTATACTCCACCCCCTGGATCCCATATCAAGAAGTGAACTGCAATACTTTGTGAAGCATAGTATTGAAAGATATCAACCCATTGAATCTCCTACACATGACACATGGCCTCATCTCGGAATGAGTCCATCCTCCAAATCTCTACCAAGATCCACACGGCCTCCATCAACTGCACATGCTAATGTCTGACCGAGGTGATGCAAGACCTTTGTGAGGCACCCGCAAGCGATGCACTCCTCTCGACACTGAAGATAAATGGAAAGTTAGAATAACTTTCCCCTACAATGGTCCACTCTCCCCTGTCAGTCAATGAAATGCTCAATCCTGCAATCCCTGGGTCCCATGCTAACCTTTGTCAAAGATCCTCATGTTGACACTACACTACTCTGACCCTAACTGTCAGCCCCCTGCATACATCCTGAATCCTCCTCTCCTGGGTCGTCCAGCTGAAATACCTATGACCATTGGACCTACTATCCAGAAACTATATCAGTAAAGACATCTCTATAAAGGAAGTACTCATCCAAACATATCCATGCCCTATCATGATGATCATGAGGGAGGAAAGGTCTCACCCCACATGACAAGTACTTGCAAGCTCCCTCCAAACCAACCCAAGGTGGAGTGTGTGGCTCTCTGGCGCCACCTGGGTCGTCATGTAGTGAAACATCCTGCTAACCAAGTGAACTCCTGGATCCCATGGAAAACTTGGAAGTTTATCACTTCTAGTCTCTGCTAGTTGCTCCTGTGTTGGACTGATCACTGTCGGAAGCCCACTGCTCTCATCTGTCATCACCTGGTCTATGATGCTCACCATCACACACCAAGTCTCAACTGTCTGTCTAACATGGTCCACCTGTGACCTGTTGTATGTTGTAAAAGTACTCATGTCATATAGTCTCGGCCTACTCACTCTCCATGCCCCCAGCCATGGCCTATCCCTCCTCATTCTAATGTCTATGATAAAAGTGTCAGGACAGGCTAATAGAAACATCTGCAACTGACTGTAGGACTAAAAGGTGTCACATGATTTTGTCAATCCCAAGGATTCGACTAGAAGCTCGTCCATCGGTATCCATGATAATTGCTCGCCTGTAGTCATCACTAAACCCCAATCATCAGGTACAATCGGAAGAAACTCCTCCAACTGCTGGTAAACCACTCTCCATCTCCCCTCACCCAGGCAACTGTTGAAATGGTGAAGGTGAGATCTCATAACCATATTTTGTTGCCAAGGAGTGGCACCTGCATGCTCCCCTAAGTGTGTCTCCTCCCTGCCATGCAGTACACCCCTCTGAATCCCACCATACATCTCAGCATGTCTCTGTGAACTATCACTCATCACTGTATTCTTTGGCATACTCCTTTCATCTTGCATCATAGATCCTGGGCATACGGCTGGACCAATCACTATATGGAGATCAACCACTCCCAAGATGCAAATGGAAGTGTCCCCCATCAATTGGTGCTCCTCTGCTAGATCACCAACATCCTCTAACCATGTGACTGACTAATACATATGAGTGTCCACTAAGACAGATGAAGTGGACCTCTGATAGATCTCCTCAGGAGACTCATATGTCCTAGACTTTGATTCTTGAAGGGCAGTCTGTGTGCCTCTCAAGAATCCTCGAGTGCTCTCCAACTCCTGAGTGAGTCGGTCCATCTCAAACTCCTGCTCCCTCGGAGCCTCATGATACATCTCACCAATCCCCAGTAGATAATCCTTGTCTGACAACAATTGTTGGTAGTCAGTCCTCATCACAGATACTCTCTCCCGGAGAGTGTGAAAATAATCCATGGAAAACCCTCCATCTGATCTACCATGTGCCATTGATGCTCTCCAACAGTAGTCTACCATCACTGTATGCATGTCATCCATACATCTAGCGGCTGCCCTGATCATAGTCTCACTAACTCTCAACTGTGCTGCTAAGTGGTGTGACTCTTGATCATGGTCATACTGAGGTGCCATCTCAGACCCCTCACTGCTAGTGTTAGTCCTGCTAGTGCCAACTCTAGAATCCCCAAAAACACCCTCTGCATGAGATGACGTGTTGAAATGTCCACTGTCTACTGTGATGTTGGGTACTCCCGTATGCCACTGCATCCCATCACTAGATGCCATCTCCCCTTGACTCACACTGTATCCTGCATGAGTAGTCGTATCCTCCTGTGCACTCAACCTACTACTATCCTATGTGCCCGGATCCCATATAGTAGTGTCTAGACACATGCTATGGTCATCCTGAATACTAAAGAGTGCATCCTCATCAATGCAATCTGATCCTGGAAGTAAGTTCTCCATCCACCTGTTAGCCTCTACAATCTACTCAACCAATGGAGTCTCCAACATATGTGACTCCATCTCCTCTGGCTGACCTGTATGTGTGCGGTCAACTGTCTGTACGTCCTGTACCTCCTCATGGATCTGTGGGTCTACCTATCCATGGTGTGCATCCCTCACACTAGGCTCATCCATCATACCTAACGTGCCACTGATCTCCTCATGTGACGTGGCTATCATGGGTGTCTGAATAGGTGACAAATGTGTCACGGCCCCCATAGGAAGCTCATCATCTCTAGGTGCTAACACGTGTGACTCCTCACTAGTGTCACCACTCTGCTGAGACGTAAGGTCATCAATGGTATGTGACATGTCTACTGAGACACTGTGGCTATCGTCCTATCCATCCAGCTGTCTATCCACTACACAAGGGTCATCATCCTCCTCAAGCGTGCAAGCATCACTAGCCCTTGTGCAAGAGTCATCATCACTATCCTCTGAAGTAGAGTAACTATCACTAGCCTCTATGCTAGAGTCACTGTCATCATCCAACTGCTCTAAATCCTCATCATCACTATCATAGTGTACCTCAATGATATGCTTCTTACCCTTACCCCTACACCTATGATCTGGTTCCCAAGGCACCTTGCAACTGTAGAAAAGTTGTGTGCTCCTAATAGGTGTGGGGTTTCTTCGTGCTTCCTCCTGTGCCATGTATTCCATTGCCTTATTGACCCAGAATGTAATCTCATCTGTGCTCCACCTAAGATTTTTCATGGATAAATATTGTTGGAATGTTATTTGAGCCCTAGTTTTCTAACTAAGGTCATAGAAATATTCCCATCTATGACGTACAGTCTCTCTAGAAAAATCCCCAATATTCATCTCTTCTTATGGAAGACCCCTCTATGGCTCTGCATACATGTGCTAATTCTGACTGGCTGGTAGGAATCTAAGCTATGATACCACTGTAATGATCCCAAGCCATTACAAGGATCATCACTGTTTTGGTGTCTTTCAAAACTTTTTCTGGTTGTGGTATTTCGTTAAACAGTTTGTTGATCTATTTGTTTAGATGTGTTTATATGTGTGTATGCAGCAAATAACAAAAAGATATAACCATGGAACATACCTCAACCATATGTAATAAGATAGACAAGCCAAAACATCTCAAATCTTCTTTTATTCATAATATAGAAGAACCTGCTACAATGAAGATGTCGATCTGGAATGCTCAACAGAAGGCCAAGAAGATAGACAATGGATAATAAGTATGAGTTGCTACAAAATGCTCCCAACAATACAAAATAAGCCTCCAAAGGCTGGATATAAGATGAAGATCAATGCCAAGTGCCAAACCCCTCAATCTGGAAGATGCCACGTCTTGTTGTAGTACTGTAGCTCCTCAATATTTCGGCCCTACTGTCAAATATGTCCAATCACCTTGAGAAATATGCCAACTGATAGATCGGGCAACTATAAGGACAACCCAGGTGTCCAAATCTCCAAATCCACTCTCAAACCCTGTAGATCTGAAATCCCCCACTGAATGGTGTGCCCCACTGGATGATTGAAGCCCTGGATAATTTGGACCTACTGAAGGAGGCTTCCAAATGCTCTGAAAATCTCCAGAAATATAGATCGGGACACTGAAAGTCACTAGGTGAAGTCTCAGGGTTAGATATGAAGTATAACTCCTCCAAACTGACTAGATCTGAATCTCAGAAACGCCCTCCTTCTCTTCAATTCGTCCCGCTGCTCTAAGAAATAATTTGAACCATGAAACTCTCTCAGAAAGCACTAGGAATGATGGTGAAGACCCTGCAAGAAGAACCCAAGTGACGAAATCTCCAAAGACCATGCCAATCTCCTACAACGGATCTCTCTCCAAGGATGGTGCGCCCCTCTTGCTGGAAACCCCCAACTGTCGCGCCCTCTCTCTATCTACACATGAAACTGATGTAGAAATCCCCTGCAACTGAGTAGATCTGGAACTAGAATGGTGTGGGAGAGTACTTCATCTCTGAGACCAAGCTTGGGACAAGCTAGGTGGAATCTTTCACCACCGAATCGTCCTCTAGGGTTTGTTATGTCAAAACCCTCAAAACCCCCAATGTTGGGCTCACTAGCTAAAGCCAGATATCAAAAGATAAACATCCATGAATGAATGAGAAGAGGCCCTTGCCTTTCCTTTATACTTTTGGCTCACCTTGTCCCTCCAAAGTGACTTTCATTTTATTAATATTTAATTAATTAATTAAATCACTTTAATTAATTAATTAACCTTTTTACCTTTGAAAAGCTCTGTATCTCTCCTTGTGACTTCCCTGGCCACTGAAAGTCACTTCTAGCCATCCCATCCTGTAGTGTTGCTCATCCCAATTCCAATGAGCTATTACACTGAGAGGTTCCTCCAAGTAATGTGCCCAAAATGACCTCTTTAGTGAATTCCATTGACTTATAGCTCAAAATAGTCAAAATCATGGAAATCGTCGGAATGCAATGAAACCAAAGCCAACCTGTG